>JAHKKF010489341.1:0-10572 GCA_019740295.1 Labeo calbasu | reverse complement strand
ATTCATGTATGTTATATGGGGGGTATTTCATATGTTATATGTGAAGCAGCAGTATTTCTTACATGCTTTCAGCAGCATGTTGTGGGTGTATTGGAGGTAGCAGCAGCAGTGTAGCAGATCTATTCTGCCAAAACCAAACACATTAACATTGTCATGTACATTACATTGCTAAACCCTTCGAGAGTTATCATGATAGAACTAAGGTTATCCTGGATTAATAATCATTTTAAGACCAGTAGCTCAAAAAAATAAGTAAAGTGAAATAATGATATAGATAGCACTTTTCTATGTATAAGCACATAAACTGCTCTCTTATAGTGATTCTTCTGTTCACTTTCAGAATCGGCCGCTTTAAACGGTCCAATAGTGTGACGACAGCAGTTCAGGCTGATTTGGAGCTGGAGGGGTTTCCTTCAACCGAAGACAAGAGTCTGCAGTTTGGAGGTTTTCAGCGGCATTCTGAACCCAGTACGCCCACACAATACAATGTGGTTCGGACCGTACGCACACAGGGCCTTTTTAGCTACCGTGAGGATTACAGACCCTCCAGTGGGCCGCCCAGTCCGCAGCCTGAACCCTGGCTGGTGGAGCCTGCTCATGAAGCAGCCGAGTCCGGCCGTGTGTCGCCACTCCGCCGTGACGGCAGCTGGTTCATGCAGCTTCTGCACAGCGAGACCAAACGTATGGAGGGATGGTGCAAAGACATGGAACGTGAGGCGGAGGAGCACGACCTGTCGGAGGAGAGTAAGTGTGCAGGAAATTAAAAAAAAAAAAAAATGGTCTAAACCAACGCAGTCTCAGTTTGCAACTGTTCTTCGTTTAGCAAATTGGTGACTTATTTATATGAATTCATACAATCTAATTTTCGTACGATTCACATTAGACAAATTCATACAAAACTGCCACCTTGTAACATATAGTTGAAGTAAAAAATTGACATACACCTTGCTCAATCTGCAAAATCTTAATTATTTTACCAAAATAAGATGGATCAAACAAAATGCATGTTATTTTTTATTTAGTACTGACCTGAATAAGATATTTCACATAAAATATGTTTTTACATATAGTCCGCAAGAGAATAGTAGTTAAATTGACAAAAAATTACCCTGTTCAAAAGTTTACATACGCTTAATTCTTAATACTGTGCTTTTACCTGAATGATCCACAGCTGTGTTTTTCTGTTTGTTTTGTTTTGTTTTGTTTTGTTTTGTTTTGTTTTGTTTTGTTTTGTTTTGTTTTGTTTTGTGATAGGTGTCCATGAGTCCCTTCTTTTTCCTAAACAGTTAAACTTCCCGCTGTTCTTCAGAAAAATCCTTCAGGTCCTACAAATTCTTTGTTTTTTTTTTCAGCATTTTTGTGTGTTTGAACCCTCTCCAACAACAACTGTATGATTTTTTCACACTGAGGACAACTGAGGGACTCATATGCAACTATTACAGAAGGTTCAAACGCTTAATGATGTTTTTGAAGGAAACACAATGGGGATGGATATGTATATAGGCAAAATAAGAAAAATGTACACATCTGTTCAAAAGTTTACACCCCTGGCTCTTAATGCATCATTTTTACTTACAAACACACACACACACCCACAAACACATACATACATACAGTGGCTTGTGAAATATTTCATGCCCCTTCATTTCTTGCTACATGTTATGTGGCTACCTTATGTTAAACTGCTTTAAATGACTTTATTTTTTCACATCATACACTCCATGCTCCATAATGACAAAAAAAAAACAACAACAACCAAAAAAACTGATTTGTGACAACTTTGACAATTTGTTTAAAATAAACTGAAATAATTACATTGCATAAATATTCATACCCTTTCCGGGACAGTATAGCAAAAGAAGATTTGGAAAGGCACACACCTCTCAGTAAAATGTGATTTTTTCCGTTTGCTACAAATCTGTAATTTATGTTGTCATTATGGTGTATGTAGAGTGGATTAATATAATAAAAAAAAATAATAATTTGTGTGTGTGTATATAATGCATATTATTCTATCTGCTAATGTCTTGCAGTTCTTGGGAAGATCCGGAGTGCTGTGGGCAGCGCTCACCTCCTCATGTCCCAGAAATTCCAGCAGTTTTACTGGTTGTGTCAGCAAAATCTGGTATGTGGCATTTCTACGATCCCCACGAGATATACATTAATGCTCCTTTCGCATCATAAAATACATCAACCATGCACCAGTTCTGTCATAAATGATTCAGTTTGCCTCCTTGACAAGCAGTTCATCAAAAAGTATTTGTGAAAGTGTTTACATTGCATTTATTAAATACACAATATTTTCTTGTGAGTCTTTGTTTGTAGGTGAAAAACAAATGATCTAACACTAGCTTTTCAGCATCGTATGTTGTCTTCACATCCTTAACAGTCAATGAATTTGCGGAGCAAAATTTTTGAAAGATATTTTAATTAAAAATATCTTTATGTTTGCTTTTGCCCCCACATTGTTAGTTTTATTTTATTTTATTTTTTTTTATATTTTTTTTTTATTATATTTGATTGTTGTGCTTAAAAAACATGATAAAGCAAGATATTGTTTTATAATAGTCTAAATATATTGTGCATTTTTGCTTATCAACTAAATGTACTGAAAAACAAGACAAACATATTGTTTAACAAGTATGTTTTCTCAGTTGACTGAATTACACATTGATTAGTTGCAGTGTCATCACCACTAAATATAATTTCAGGCTGAAAGCAGCTTTAACCAGTTTCAGGCTGTGTGAAAGTAAAAGATCCTGACATTAATTGGTAGTTGGTGGGTTGAATGACACTTTAAAGGGTTTGTTTAGTGGTCAGTGATTGATTCTGTCTCTCTCTCTCTGGAGATTGTGAAATGATGGATGTTATAATACATTTACACAGACAGGCAGAGACCGGCTTGTCCTCTCTAGTATCAGCTTCCAAGAGACTGAACAGTTTAGCTTAGTATTGTAAACAGAGAAGAGAGGATGTAGCCAGAATAAAGAACAAATATTCTGTTTGTGTGAGAAATGGTTCAGTCGATCATTGATTTTACAGAAAAATGGCTAATTTATTATTTTAGTCCAATTATGGTGAGCATATACATAACACAGTCAGTTAATGGCTCATCAAACATCTATCTTTTCTAAAAAGGATATTTTACTGTGCTATTTTAATGCTAATGCGATCAGTATATGTGACAGGTCAAATATTCATTGTATGGATAAGACATAATGCAAGTGATGCTGGACTACAGTGACCTCTAGTGATTATTTATGATAATTTATTAATTCATAACACTTGGTGCAGTGATGCATAAATAGTGATCAGGATCCTTATTTTCAAGGGGTCATAAATGTACACCCCTTTCTCATACATTTTTACTGTATATAATAATATTAATTATTATTATTTTGTATGGCCCTGAAAAAGAAAAAAAAAATATTCTCTTGAAAAATGTACATCTCTGCATTGGCTCCTGCTCGTTGGCTTTTCTGTTAATTGATAGTGTATGAGGCCCTCAGTTGTCCTGAGAGGCAAAGCTGGATCTCAATATCACTGCGCCACTGTGGGAAAGAGCTTAAATGTGCAGCTCGTGCTGAGAATCAAAAGAACTTACTGTACCCAGAGGATTTTTGTGAAGAACAGCGGGCAGCTTCACTGCTCAGGACAAACTATAGACTCACACACAACTATCGGCTAAACAGGCTTAAAATATTTATTTACACTCAATAGGCAACATACGTTTTTTTAGAACCAAAATAGTACAAGTTTTAAAATATATGCATATACGTCAAATAGCTTCATCAGCACCGAACCAATTTAAAAAAAAAAATGCATTGTTATGATCCCCTTTATTTTTAAATGTAACATATTTGTAAAAGATCCCTTAGATTCTTCAAGGATGTATAAACTTATGAGTAGAACTGTGTTTGTGAGGAGTGTGTGACATTTAACGGTTTTCTACAGGACCCCAGTGCTATGCCCCGCCCCACGGCTCAGGACCTGGCTGGGTTCTGGGATCTCCTGCAGCTCTCCATCGATGATGTCACTGCCAAGTTTGATGAGCTGCAGCAAATCAAGAGTAATGACTGGAGGATAGTGGAGAGTCCAGAGAAGAAGGTACACTGTGCATCACAGTCTATATATATATTCAACAAGATCACAGTTTACAGTAAAAGACATTTATAATCTAAATAAATAAGCAGTACAACTGTTTTCAACATTGATAATAAGAATTGTTTCTTGAGCAGCAAATCAGCATATTTAGAATGATTTCTGTAGAATCATGTGACACTGAATACTGCTGAAAATTCAGCTTTGCATCAGAGGAATAAATTCCAATTTAAAATATATTTAAATAGAAAACTGTTATTTTATTGTATTCTTGATCAAATAAATGCAGCCTCGGTTTCCTTTAAAAACATTAAAAAATCTTACAGACCACAAACATTTGAATAGTAGTTTACAGAGATGGGTAGTGCAGTGATGCATTACAAGTAACGTGAGTTATGCAATCAGATAACATTTTTTCAAGTAACTAGTTAGCTAGTAGCTAAACTAGTACTTAAGTTACACATCACTTTTGAATTTACAAGATAATTTTTTACAAATAAGTAATGCCTGTTGCTTTCCCATTTATTGACTGACAGCTCTCCTGTGTAGAGTGTGGAGACGTCTGTGTGCCATGTAAACATGATTTACTGAGGGTGTGTTCACACTTGTCATGTTTGGCTCGATTAAAACAACTTCTGGTGCGATTGCTCAGTTAGTGAGGTTCATTTGAGTAAGTGTGAACGCTGCCATCCGAGCCCTAGTACGCACCAAACAAGCGGACCGAGACTGGTAAAAAGATGGGTGTACTCTGGTGCAGTTCGACCAAAATATGAACACAACAGGGAGCAATTTTAATTTAAAGCGGTCCTATTATGCCCTTATACAAAGTCTTGATTTTACTTTGGGGGTGTACTGGAACATGCTGTCACCCTTGGTGGTTTGAAAACGTATTATTTTTAATATAATTTACATTACATTCACCCCAGCCTGGAACACATGGCTCAATTAGTTCTGGGTTTAACGAAGGCCCGCCTTCCAAAAAACGAAATGTGTTGTGATTGGTTAGCTGTCCCAGTGCGTTGTGATTGGCGAATAGCTTAGACGGTGTTTTAGTATTGCCACACCCCTTGCCAAAGCAGCAGGTTTCGTCTGCTACGTTATAGTTAAAGATATATTGAGGTATAGTTGATGCTACAATAGTGTTGGGTTCTATCGTCAACCTGTGAGATCCCCCATACATGATATTATCGTGCTAAATTATTTAATTATTACATACTTAGTTTAATTGCCTAAATACATTTCCCTCATGACATTTCCCTAGTTATTCAAAAAGCAGCTACAGAAAACAAGCAAAGAATATTAACATTATCAAAGAACACCATAACTGATTAGCCTAGCCTAGTTCAAGTTTATGCATTTTAAAAAACACTTGCATTATAAGTGAAGCTATCTACACTGTATGATGAATAAATCTCTTACCACACACTGCCACTGGCCAGTGGAGCAGATTGCGGCCACTCTAGTCAATGTTTGTGTTTATACCAACCGTGGTGTGGCTCGTTGAAGTGTCCCAGAAGCGGCTATCCATGCTACATTGCTAAAGTTAAGCTAAGCCCCCACCTCATCCCTACCCACCCCTCAACCATTCGAATTTCCATAGGCTTTGTGACATCATAATACTCAGAAAACAACACTGTAGTCCAAAAGAGCCTTTCATTGTAGTTCTTGAAAATTATAGTTTATATATATTTACATAGCAATACGCATATATAATTGCTTATACGGATACTGATGCCTCTATAAAATTGATTTTTTTTAAATCATTTCATTAAAAATATTAATATAGTGATGTTTTTGTCTCTGTCAATATCAGCTCTCTCTGTTTAAATGAGAGCTGTCAGTTTCTCCCACTAAGTTCATTTTGTGCATTTGTTAGCACAAGGAATAATAACATAACTGATTAAAGGATTTATTTGCATTTGATGTGTTGCATTGATGCAAATTATAATACACAATGGAAGTGATAATGTATACTATTTCTTTACCTCAGGAAAGGAAATGGCCGCCTCCTGTTACAAAGAGGCCTCCTAAAGGTCGTGGAGCTGTCATGCGTGAGCGATCCTTGGATCTGCAGGACCGACAGAGGCAAGAGGCCCGCCGCAGGCTCCTGGCTGCGAAACGGGCTGCGTCTTTCCGTCAGAGCTCAGCTACAGAGCGGGCCGACAGCATAGAGATCTACATCCCTGAAGCCCAAACCCGATTATGAAACACACATATACTATGCCTCACCAGTGCGCTTCACCAACAGGGTACATCCATTCTGCTCCATGCCACTGCTCCGCCCGTACATATTCTCACATCTGTTACAAGTATTCTTCCTCTGCTCATCATCTACTCTGAGCTGAGAATAGTGGTGAGTTTATATATGCCTCAAACAGAGCTCAATGCAAAGAGGTCAAGGTAGTCTATGCACTCCAAGGCCTGCAGCTACTGCAACCCAGTTTGTATTTCAGTTTTAGTATGTTCAAAGGCCAAAACTAAGGCTTTGTTCACACTGCACACAAATCCGATTTGGTTTTCACATCTGAGTTTTAGGATGGAATTAGGGCTCGGTTGTAGTAGTAGTGATACAAGAATGATACAGAGGACAACTGTCATGACATCTCACCATGGTGCTGAACTCATGAGATGCGTGAGAGCCATTAGCTCATATTAGTGATTCTTACATTAGCATTCATGCATATGCTGTGTCCAAATCCACTGACTTACTATTCATGACATGAATGTTATGGAGCCTCTAGTGGGACAAAATATTTGCGTTGTCTTACAAACCTTTTATGTTCCTCTGAGAAACTTTGCATTCTCTCGCAAAATATTTGAGTTTCCCTAAGAAAGTTTGCGCTCTCTCACAAAACATTTGCGTTCTCTTACCAAATGTCTGTATTAACCTGAGAAACTTTGCGTTCTCTCACAAAATGTTTGAGCAAATCTTTTGCGTTTTCCCACAAAACGTTTGCATTTGCAGAGAAATTTTGAATTCTCTTGCAAAATATTTTCATTCTCTTACAAAACTTTCCCGAGTTTGCCTGGCCATCCAGTCCTGATGGGCAATGGTAAACAAACTTGGCTTACTGTCGTTAATGGAGGCTCGAACCCGAGGCTCGGCTTGAGCGCCGAGTTCAACCCCCCATTGCGATATTACCTAGAGGGAGAATAACAGAAATAGAGGAGGAGAAGGGGAGGTGGAGGGATGCCAGAAGAACTGAGGCTGGTGCAATCAGAGCTGCTTATATAGGCTTGTAATGATGATTGACAGGACTGAATGATTAGGCTCCTCCCACATTTACGTTTGGAACTTCATATTGTTTTGTTCCCTAGAGAAACTTTGCATTCTCTCATTAAACATTTGCATTTTTTCATTAAATATTTGCGTTCACTTACAAAACTTTTGCATTCCCCTAAAAAATTTGCGTTCTCTCACAAAATATTTGTTTTCTCGCAAAATATATGCATTCTCTTGGAAATCTTTTGTGTTCCTCTGAGAAACTTAGCATTTTCCCACAAAACCTTTGCATTTGCCTTGAGAAATGTTGCGTTCTCTCGCAAAATATTTTCATTCTCTTACAAAACCTTTAAGTTCTCTTGAAAAATATTTGTGTTCACTTACAAAACTTTAGTGTTCCCCTGAGAAACTTTGCGTTTTCCCACAAAACTTTTGCATTTGCCCTGAAAAAATTTTGCTTTCTCTCGCAAAATATTTGTATTCTCTTACAAAACTTTTGTGTTTCCCTGAGAAATTTTGCCTTCTGTCACAAAATATTTGCATTCACTTACAAACCGTCTATATACCCCTGAGAAACTTTAGTTCCCTCCCAAAACATTTGTGTTTTTTGGCTAAATATTTGTGTTTACTTACAAAACTTTTGTGTTTCCGTGAGAAGCCTTGTGTTCTCTCGTAAACATTTGTATTTTCTCACAAAATATTAGCGTTCACTTACAAAACGTCTGTATTTCCCTAAGAAACATTGTGTTCCCTCATAAAACAATTGCGTTCTCTTGCAAAATATTTGCGTTCTCTTACAAAATGTCTGTATACTCCTGAGAAACTTTGCGTCCTCTCGCAAAATGTTTGCATTCACTTACAAAATGTTTGCGTTCCCTGAGAAACTTTGTGTTCTCTTACAAAACATTTTTATTCCCCTGAGAACTTTGCATTCTATCACAAAACATTTACATTAACTTATGATGCAATTTTTGTGTTAACTTACAAAAATTTAGCATTTCCTTCAGAAACATTGCATTCTCTCACAAAACGTTTGCGTTTTCTTAAAACATTTTTGCATTCCACTGAGAAGCTTGTATTCACTCGCAAAACATTTGTGTTGCTATGAGGTGGCTACAATGTTTTTTCAGGAGAATGCAACATTTCTTAGGTCAACGGAATACTTTTGCGAAAGAACACACACACAAATTGTGAACGAATGCAATATTTTTCCAGAGAACATAATACCTTTGCAAAAAAATCACTTTATATTTTCCATCACCATGTCCCCTTAGGGGCTCCGTCAAATGTCATATAAATTAATATATAGGGAAACTAATCGAAAAAGAGGCTTCTAGAATGACAAAAAACTAAAATGTAATCTGACTGTTCAGATGCATTCTAAAACATTTAAACTGATTTCAGACCACATACGGATGTCGTTTGGTAACATCGGATTCCAAAAAAAACAACTAAAACCAAAAAAATCGGAATTTTGCTGCCTGTCTGAACAAAGCCAAAGTCTAGCCCTCAGCATAGGCACAGTTATTACTCCTTTCAGAAAATGTATTCTCTAGCACTGGCACAAAACTAAAGTCACAGCATAGTCACTTCATCCACGGCATCATTCCCTCAAACAGAAAAATAAACTGACTCCAAACTTGATTTAGTATGGAGTTTAGATTTAAAAAAGCGAATTTAAGATTGCAATTTCTGTAAGATTGCAAAGTCTTTACTGCTTAAAAGGTTGTACAAAGCAGTTCTACTTCTTAAATGATCCACATTTGTATTTCCAACGGAAATGTTGATCTTGATCCTCGTGATGTTGTCGCAGCTGGGGATTTGCATGAAGGTTTTGCTTCTAGACTTCAGTTTAGTTTTAGCTTCAGGGTTGACAGAGATTAAATCTAGTTCTGGACTTAACTGCACTGTCAAAGAGAATCCTTTTATTCGACGACTAAGGTTTAAAGCTCATTCAGCCCAAAAAGGCCTTGATATCATTCAGTCATAGCTTGACTTTCATTGACTGACCACCAGTTTTACACAAAAACATTTACAGAGAAGTATTTACAACACCAATCTTCCTCAATGTTCACCACTCAAGGTAGTCTGTGACATATAAAGGTGCAAAAGAAACTTTAATAATATTACTGTAAATGGTGCTGCTTTATACTCTAAAATGTAGAAGCCCCCCTCCTCTCCTTTCTGCACAGCACTATAAACCACCTGTGGACTTTTTAAAGGGAGGTTTAACATGGTGTCTCAATGCATCTCGGATTATCATATTTATGGTCACTGGTTTGTTGAAAAGAAATACATGTATTTTAGGTTAGACGCTTATGCTTTTTGTATATCACACTTTTCCGGTCCAGCATTTGCACAACAATGTGCCCATCTGCCTTGTCACTTTTGAGAACAGAAACCCGGGTGTGCAATAGGGGTCTCTATGATGAATTGTTGAGTTCATATACTATATTTTAAGTTGGGTGGCAACAGCTCTCCTTTTCATTCCTACTTTGGCTTTAGGTTCTTTATTACCTTGATTGTAGACTAAATAATAACCAACAGCAGCATTAGATTCAGTACCTTATATTTGTAAATACAAATACAGTTATTTAACAGCAGTTATTATTTATTTTTACTGGCACAATGATGAATTTTAACTGTCCACAACTGTGATTCCGGGATTTTTCCCCCTGGTTCCAGGCCTGTCTATACAGAGATGGCGGTACTGTCTATCCCCTTAGCATAACAGCTGCTTACATTCATAAGGCGTTAGAAAGCAGCATACAAATCCCTGGCTTTTAGCTATTTCCTTTACCTGGCAGCCTTACAGCATCTTAAGCAAAAAGCATTGTGAATGTACTGCCCTGCTCTTGCAAAAAAAAAAAAATATATATATATATATATATATATATATATATAAAAATTCAAAAATGAAGAAGAAAAGGAATTGACAATAAATGTTTCAGTTCATTTTAGGAGTAAATTCAGTCTCAGAAAAATGAACTGGGTAATGATTAGTTTTAAAACCACAATTAAAGCAAGGGATAGTTCAACCAAAAACTGATATACTATCATGTCCTTGTCTAGATCCTCACACTTTAGCGAATACCCAGGCAGCTTATTTCTACACAGTAAAAAAAAAATGGTGACAATTAACTGGCAAGATTTAAAAATGACTAAAAAATATCAAATGGTAGAACTAGAGTATGTGAATGTTTGAAATCTGTCATATTTGCTCATGCAAAGGATTTAGGCCAAATTGC
>JAHKKF010489339.1:0-32937 GCA_019740295.1 Labeo calbasu | reverse complement strand
TTTTTTTTTTGTTTGACAAAAAAATAAAACCGTAATATTGTGTTGTAATATTATTACAATTTAAAATAAGTGTTTCTATGTGCATGTATTTTAAGATATACTTTATTCCAGTGATGGCAAGGCTGAATTTTCAGCAGCCAGTGCTCTAGTCTTCAGTATCACAGGATTCTTCAGAAATCATTTTAATATGCTAATTTAGCATTTTTTATGCTCTAAATTTTTTTAGAGATTTTTACGTGGTCATTAAAAAACTCTACCTTTTGATCAATTTAATGTATCCCTGCTAAGTAAAGGTATATTTTTTTAAATTAAAAAAACTCATTGACCCCAAATTATTGCACAACGATATGAACAAATGTGTTATGTAAAATTATGTAAAATCTTGTAAAACACAAACAGATTGCTCAGTATGACTAGAATGTCAACACCTATGCAAAAAAGGCAAAGAAACTGAGGTGAGCTCTCGATAAATTCATTTATTATTTTTTTGCACAATGAATGACATGAACAAGATCGACTGTATTTTAAGTGCTCAATACTGCTCACCGGAGAGATGGCTGCACAAAATGAGCTTTACAGTAAGAAAAAGAAGAAATAAAAAAATAAAACTACAAGATCATGAACGGCAAACATGACCAAACACATGCAAGCTTACATGTATGTACATATGTACAGGCTAGTACTTGTATTTATAAACATGTCTGTATACACCGTTACACAAAACATGAATGTGTATACGTACATTCTATGTACAATGCATATGTCTGTGTATATCAGTATTTATTCTTTTCTATATACGTCCATTATTTGCTGTTTTTAATATCCATACAATGTACAAAATGCTTTATGAATTTAAAATCCATTACAAAAAAACATATCAAACCATGTATAAGATCTTATTCAAATCGAAATTCAATACTTCTCAACTTCTTCAAAATTTGTATGCATACAATCAAATAGAGCATGCAGATACACAAATCAAAATGGCCATAACACCATATGTATGAATTTAGAGAGCGATAAGAGCTTCTGTTGTGTCCTCGTTAGGAGTATTACTTTCGATTAACACTTCACTTGTATTATAACTTCATTAATAGCGACACGAACTAAAATACGACACTACATCGGAGTGGATGACATTCTCTCGGTGACCTCGGTTCTATTTACTCGACACAAAGTCGCTATTGTCGTTTAGGAGCAGGAACATAAAAAAATACACTTAACTTCACAAGGCACCACTTATCAGCTGGTGGAGAAAATATATCTGGCATTTTAAAACCATACAAGCCGAGCAAATTTGAGCTGCCAGGCCTTGTTACCAAAGCCACGTTTGACTAACCTATTATAATCATGTTTCAGAAAACTGCTACGGTGCACATTTTGTTTTAAAACATAGCTTTCGGTGCTTGAAGCACTGATAAAGGTCAACATTTTTGGCAATGTTCGCAGGTGTTCAGCGGAACCAGCGCAAATGGACGCGTCCTACAAAAAGGTCCAGCACGACTGGCTGAGGCAAATAGCTGCCGGCATATATTACTTTTATTTAGCTTTAACGCACTGCGAGTTACCGCGAGGACGGAGCGGTTCGCGGCCTGTTCGGCCGCTATACGCGCGTCCTGCTTTGGACAACTGTGAGTGCAACATATTCTTAGGCATGATTCACGCAGCTACCTACAGATGGTCGACTATTTACAGGGGACGATTTGTTGAAATGAACATTTGATTAAGGCTGCACTGCTTAGAGGCTGATTTTCCTCCCCTAGACAATGACTAGAATTGCAAAAGAAATGATAGTCAGTTTTAGCACTATTCAAACTTTTTCAGTAAGACCACTTCATTTAACAGAAAGCTTACAAAAGAGTTGTTATGCGTCAGCCGATTCACAGCAATAACCTGATGCATAGTAAATAAGCGTGTATTCATGTCAACAACCCTGCGTGGGTTTGGTTAGCGAGACGTCTTCAGATGTTCTGTAATGTATATAAATATATGTACTGTATATAGTCAAAACGAAGCCTGTGTTATACTGTAGCAAGACCTGCGAAGGCGTACCGAAACGATGAACACATCACAACCAGGGCGGCAAACTACATTATGTACATTCCCGACTGATATCTTGCCATTATGTGTTCCAGTACCTGAACATGTTATGGATTTATAGACAAACATAAGGCACATTTATGGAAAAACTAACAAATGGAAAGCTATTCAAATTAGGACCACATTCAAATCTTGAAATGTAAAACAGCGTAGGACATGTATTTGATTAGTTTGCGACCACCTAAATAGTCTTCAGTGTACATTCTGGTTCATTTTTCCAATCCCAACGACGGACTAATCGACAAATAAGCACACAACACCACACCATTCATAGTAATACACACAAGCAGCTAAACTGAAACCGATCTATCCTATGATACACGACTACACTGAAACTTTGGTCATGTGGATACCTAATACTGACAGGTATATAGACATACTATTATTGTTTAGTTAACAAGAGCAGGCACATTCTCGAATAAGAACTTGATTTCCAGTCGGATAATAAAAAACATCGTCCAGATGCTCACTATTATTTAAAGCGAAAAACCAACTCTGACACTGTGTACAACTTCAGCCCACTCAAAACTTGTTCTACAAAAAACAAAGGAAAGAAATAAGTGCTTTGTTGGTTTTAAATGCAACCGTAGCATTTTTCATCAAGCCTGGGATGTGTGTTTCGATGTCCTGTGTCGTCAACAAGCCTTCGATCTGCAGTGATTCCACTTCGTTAGGATTACGCGACTAAATATGTTTCGTTTTTTCCATTTGAACAAGCGTTCTACTTCTATTTGGTTAAAAACAGAACAAAAAAAAAGATTTCAAACTTTATATGGTTTTTGATTTGATATGCTGACAGTATAGGTAGATCTAAAATACTTTGAATTTGAAATGTTAGTAGAATATGTTGCTATGTACAGTGAAATGATAGCCATCAAAACATCACTGAAAAGGGTTTCGTCCAAAAGTATTGCCATTAGTTCATGCCTGAAACACACCTGAGCGCAGGCAAGCGGATGTAAGCGTTTGTTAGCAGTGAGTTACCGGTGACCTGTTGTTGGAAATCAACTTCTGCCAGAAGATCTGTGCTTTGTGCTTGAGAAACGAAAAACGAGAAAGGAAAAAAAGTGCACAGTACTGTCGCTGAAGTTCATTTACATGTGCTGGTAGATTATGGCTAAAGCCATAGTTTCATCATCCTCATGGTTATGGGCTTTGGGAGAGTAAAAGTTCAGTTCGTCTCCTTGAGACCGATATAAAATACGTGAAAGACAAGCTTTTTGGACCACAACCACGATCCAATAATCTCAGCGAATGCCCATTGAAATGTATCAGTAGAATTCAGATCAACACAAAGTGAAAAAACCATACAAAGACCCAAGCACAAGGCTAACTCACAGTGCACTTCTCTAATGTGAGGTGAGAGTAGTTTCTTCTCTCTTGTTCCCTCTTCCTTTGCGGTTTGGCCGCTCGATTTGGAGCTCCGGCTGAACTTTGTGCCAGGGCTTGCCTCCTTGCGTGGATAGCGTGTTGGAATGGGTCCTGGCCATGTGTACCACTGACTCGATGGCATCTGTGATGGAGTCGTGATTGGAGAACTCAAGCGGAGCGGGAACCAGACCGGTGTGAAGGTTCCTCTTTCCAGGAAGATCCACACACTTTTCTAGGACTGGCATCTGACCCAGCAATCCCTCCTCGAGAGAAAGCGGCTGCTTCCTCGGCCTCCCTCGGCGTCTCTTCACCATGTTATTCCCCGTCTTGGCCTGCCTCTGAAGCCTCTTGACTTTCAGAATCTTGTTGACGTGATCCAGGTTCTTCTTGGTGGTGAGGATCTTGGAGAAGGCGCACGCTTTCCGCATGTCGCACTGGATCTCGTCCACGTCTTTGCGCTTGTGCCTCCTCTTGTAGGAACTGGGGTCTGGAGAGAAAGGGACAAAAGAAATCAATGAGAATGACAAGCTATAGCTTGTGCTTTAAAATAAAACATCAGAATGACTGACTGATTGGTTTCATTTACAGCTTTCACTTCTGGAACAACAAAATAAAATACTTGAGTTGACCAAGTTTCCTCCACTAATTCACTGACACAGTAACTTTGTGCTAATAATGCATAAAATATACAGCACAGTTGTGACTCCTCTACACATAAACACACATACAGCTTATAACTACCTGTGAGATTTAAACCTGTAATTAGTTGTTCATTTGACAGTGTCATTAACGATACATGAAGTTTTAACAGTATTTTTTAAATAACAATGAATGAATGAATGAATGAATGTAATATGTTACCACATTTTTGCGTAATATTCTAATTAATTGCTTTTGATCTAATTATTACTGCCTCATTGCTATTA
Source organism: Labeo calbasu (assembly GCA_019740295.1). Taxonomy (NCBI): domain Eukaryota; kingdom Metazoa; phylum Chordata; class Actinopteri; order Cypriniformes; family Cyprinidae; genus Labeo; species Labeo calbasu. Next base: position 28,540 of record JAHKKF010489339.1, on the reverse strand, counting down.
TAGATGTATCTCAAGTTATTTTAAAGGCTATTGTTTACTTGGGTCTACTATTTTTATTTCTACAAAAAAATTCATTATAATTATCCGATTATTCAAATAACCATCAGAATAAATCAATAGATTACTCGATTACCAAAATAATCGTGACAACACGCCAACAGACAAGACAGAGCAGGTTACTTTAGGTATGAAACAAAGTCAGCTTTCAAATTTTGTCATTTGTTTAAAAATTCAAAAAATAAATACTGTTTTGTGGCTCTTTAATGTGTAAAAGCGGCTCAGTTCAAGCAGCACGTGAATCAGTCATCTCTTCCTCTTTAGTTGTTAAAGGATGAATTAAACATGAATGAACATCAGAAGGTATCTTGTTTCAACCGCTGAAAGACGTCAATAAACACTATTTTTTCAAGTTCAAGTCCACCGTCAATCTACTCTCCTGTTTGGTTTGTTTGTTGAAAAAAAAAAATGGCAGCGTTATAATTGGTCAGATCGCCTGTCAATCAAGCTCCCTGCGAAGGGTCAATTCAATACAAAGGGTTAGTTCACCCAAAAATTCTTGTCGTTCTAAACCCGTAAGACCTTAGTTCATCTTCGGAACACAAATTAAGATATTTTCGATAAAATCTAAAAGAGCTTTCTGACCCTGCATAGACAGCAATGTAAAGTTCAAGGCCCAGAAATGTTGTATCGTTGAAAAAGTCCATGTGACATCAGTGGTTCAACTGTAATTTTATGAAGCTACGAAAACACTTCTTGTGCGCAAAGAAAACAAAAATAAGGACTTCGTTCAGCTATTTCTTTTCTTCACGAGAGTACGACAACACAGAAAGCTCTCGGATTTCATCAAAAATATCTTAATTTGTGGTCCAAAGTTGAAAGAAGGTTTTACGGGTTTGGAACGAATTTCGGGGTGAGTAATCAATGACAGAATTTTCATTTTTAGGAGAACTACTCCTTTAAGGCCACTTATTAGAATGCATTAACACACGATATTTAAAAAGTCATTAAAAGTCCCTTTGCAAGAATCATTTATTGTTACAATCATATCATCATTTGGCAACAGAACTGCATTTGTTGGTTCCAAATATTTAGTCCCTAAAAGAATCATTAATGGAACTATTAAGGAAGTGGAATCGTTAAAGAGGAATCAGAACTGGAATAATGAAATTCTTTATGGCTCCCATCCGTAGCTACAATGAGACACTGATTGTGAAAAATGTGCTAAGCCAGTCTGGTAAACATTTGGCCAGTCGTTTGTTATAACATAATTGATTCGCACATCATCTCGCTAGCTGAAGCAGTGATATTTCTAAAGTAAACGCAAGACCCCAGAGTGAGTCATGACGTATGCAGCCAGACTCAGAGAGACAAACTTTCTTCTGTGCTTAATGATGTGACAATCCAATGTGTCAACACTCTAATTTGTATTAGCTGGTGTATAAATATTCCTGTATATACAGATCTGATGGCAATTGATACAGCCAAGCTTGTTGAGTCATGCCGTTTATCATTATCGGCTGTCAGTCTAACGGAGCGCGGCGTTAATAAGCAAACACGTGAAAAATGCCCCGCGAGAGGAGGAGATCGTGAAGCAACAGCTCACTTAACACTTGACATGTGGATAACGGCATCCGTGCACATAATAAGGAAACATCAGGATCCTCCCACTTATCAGTCTACCAGTGAATATAGTCAGTGTTCGCGTTCACGATGAATAGATGCGTCTGTAAATGCGAGTAATAAACTATGAGGCCTCAGATACATTTGTGATTAATTTACTGCCTCTACACTTCACGTTGGAGCTTTGGAAGGAAGCCCAGACCAGAGGAAATGCTGGGTTTCTGGCAGCCTCGTTTGAAATGAGTTCAGACAGCCTAAAGCTGCCTAAAATGTGTGTTCCACATCTAAGATCTCTCCTGCACTCTTTTCATATCTCTGGAGAGGTCTCTTTTTCTCTTTTCTTGTTGATTGCCACTCCATCTGGTAGGTTTCCATGAAAACAAACAAGGGCTGTAATTGTGGAAATTGTTTGAGATCAGGGGCGTTGTACGCATTTCCAGCTTTCTCGTCTTAAGACCGTCTTAAGAGCGCACCTGCGCAAACCCAAAAACGGGACATGCTCCATGACAATTCGGAATCCGTCATGGAATCTCTCGTTTAGCATTTAAGTGCACTGGCGACCACGCTTTCTAAACGATGCATTTCTTCACTGACCAGTTTGAACAATTAATATCGTTCAATTGAAGCCCACCAGGGCTATTTTGGATGCAAGTTGAAGCAAAACAAACAAACAAAAAAAAGTGCACGGGTCACTAACCAGCTGTGCATGGGCTCCTTCAGCCCATTTGGTTTCAATAAAGTAAAATGTGTGCCTGACTAAACATGAGCCCTTCCCTCTCTGGCCTCAGTTTATCACTGGGAAACTTGCAGAGTCTTCCCAAGTGCCAACAAATCATTGGACAGAGACATTCATTTTCAAAGGGAGTGTCACAACTCATTTATTCCCTGAAATCTCTACCTGCATCCTGTGCACGATGTTTTCATTAGAGGCAGCAATTTATGGACTCGCCTCGCCGCTGTCCCCACAGCTCCGCTCTACACGGTAGTGGAGGCCTACTTCCTGTTGCCATGGCAACCGAATTCCACAGTTCAAAGGTAAGCGATTTACAAAAAAATACAGTGGTGTAAGATCACATTTTTTGCCCCTGAAAATCCTCTAGTCGACTGTCAAGGAAAGCTACTCGTTTCGTACGCAAAATCCTTGTTAGGCAAATGCGGGTGCGGACCTGCTTGAAAACTCATCACGCACCGGCATTAGTAATGGTTTTAATAAGGTTTTCTTGCTTGCTGGAGTCCAAGTTGGAGGACAACCTGTATGCGGTGTACAAAAAGATGAAACGCTATACCAGTACGATCAAAGGGAAATCCTTCGTGTAATGCCTGTGCTAGCAAATGAGTGGCATTAAGTTTTACGTTAAAGCCTGCCTTACTTAAAGAGGGTTTAGAGAGTTGAAAGATCTGTACATCGAGAGCCCCATCAGAATTTCAATCCGTACCATATGTGCTCGCTGACGTAGGATGAATTACTTTCAAGAGCCTCTGAAAGGGTGGTATTTCTAATGAAGACATTTATTTAGCATGTTACATTATTCTTTGTGGAATGTGTTAAAATTAAATGTATCACTACATCTATATATCAGGCACGTTTCCTCAGAGGAGACAAGGGAGGCGCTGAAAAAAAAAATCGTAGTACAAAAATAAAACAACACCAATATTACAAAATATAACATTAAAGTGTATAAATCACTTGAAACGTTGTCCAACAGTGACACCAGCAGGTAAAGTTATAGCGGGAGTCCACGTCTCTCTCGCCTCCCCTGAGCCCATTTAGGTTTAACAGACCCCTAAATGCGTGCAGTGAGTTTGCGGGGGTAATTGAGAATGAATGGGGGAAGTCATGTGAGAGATATGATTGACTGGATATGACTGGTTATGATGAGCTGTGATTGGTTCATGCCAAGATGTCTCTTGTGTTCAAACGCGTTCCGCGTTCGTGAATCAGTCTGAATCACAGACTATAAAAAAAGAAAGACGACGCATCTCCACTTCCTTCCACTACAGGAAAGTGAAGCCAAAACATCTCAGTATGGCCGCTGTCATCTTACGTTCTTTGGAGCCCGAGTTTGCGCAGTAGTGACCGTGAGGTGGACCCGCGATATTAAAGTCCCACCCAAATTCCCGCAGACCCAATCGCAAGCACACAATCATGACACCACGCCCTATTTTTATAGCATCAAATAACTAGAAAAACGAACATCTGAACGTACCTCAGCATGATAAGAACTACCTAAAATGACAGAAACCATCTTTGGAAATTATTTATTGGAAGTGTAATTTAATTGTTTAGGTTGTCCTCGTCCCATTAGATTACATGGAGAGGGCGGAGTTTATGACCTATACTGCACCCAGCCTCCTGGGGGCGATCGAAACGTTTTGGCTTCACTAGTCTGAACAATATAATGGCATTAATGGGAAGATTAATTTAAAAAAGTAAGTAAACAATTCACATACTTGGATAAAACCACTTTGTTACGTCAAAATAAGACTTAAAATGGCATGAAAACATGATCTGTGGGAGTTGTTAGTGGGTAATCAGCTTGGTGAAATTCAAAGTAAAACATGTATGTGATCAATATTTACTGAGCTTTGATGACTGATGATCTGAAAAAATAAAAAAAATAGTTGAAAGTTAACTATTAAAAAGAATAGCTGAACATAAGTTCACAAATAAAATATACTGTTTAAATTGTTACTGCCTTGAGTTATTTTAATAAATGTAAAATGCTTAAAAACACTAACTTGAGATTCATACATGGCTGTAATAAATAGAATATTGATTACACTGATTATATATTTAATGTAAAAACAAAATAGAATAATTTTTTAACTATCTATGGTACATAGTAAAGTTAGGCAACAAGATATAATGCTTTTAAGGAAAAACATCTGCTCCAAACTAGACACTCCCATCACAATGATTAATAGCCTTATTACAAAAAAGGTGCTGTCGTCATGCCATGAATCCGTAGCAAATAGAACTAGTTAATCGTAAATGAGATGTGACCTTAAATGCAAATTTGAGCATATAAAAGCCCCATTTTGCTGCAATTTATTGCATGCTTGCTACAGTGCCACTGGCAAAAAATGTGACTGCCGTAAAAAAGCAATTCTGTCAAAACATGCTTATCTAAATCTGTTCTTTGAAATCAACACAGATGTACACTTAGGTGGGATGTATGTCATATTTCTCTGTTTAAGTACAACAAACTAGCTCTTTGAAGCATCGAGTTAATTCATGGAGGTGGGTGGTAGCAGGCAGAATGTGAGTCATCCTCATAGTTCCCCTAGGGGAGTGAAAATGTAATCTAACTGTGCCTAGGGCTTGCAATTCCCCTTCAGTGGAGTAGACTGGATTCATTAAACCTCTGGCTTCTCTCCAGCTCTTTTAACAAGAGGCAAGGTTTTTTATTGCATGTCTGTAGAATATAAATCAAAACGTGTGAATAATATATCTCTAAGAAAAAAACCATTGGCAGGCAGGGGCGAAAAGGGAGGAAAGAGAAATTTGTGAATTATAGTTGTCTCCATCCATGCATTACACTTTGCTTGCCAGATGTACTGAGAACAGAATACAAAGTGTTCAGAAAGCACATTTGTTTCTCTAGATCCCGTGTTTAATAGCAGAACACGATTTCACTTGTATCCGACTAATCACCGCTTGGTAAACTAAAATAACGTTCATTTATAACAAATAATAAGCCAATCGATATCTTGTGTCTGAATGCATTTCATGGAGACGCATATATATTTTTACCTGCTACAGCTGTGTTGGAGCACTGGTACATCTGCTCGGCCCTGTCTTCTCTGCCTCCTTGGAAGCATGCCATGCTTCCTTCTCTGTACGCTGCAAAGTCCTCCAAGCCATGCCTCCTGATGTGAATGCTAGAATCATCATCCCCTAAGTGTTGCCCCTTGAACGAGTCCAGCGACTGGTCCTGGCTGGCTCGCAGGCGCTCGTGTGGTTGTCTAGTGCAGATGTTCAGGAAGTTGTTCAGTGTCTCTCCTCGAGTGCGTTTACAATGCTGAGAGTCAGATAAGGATAATGACGAGAGCGTGTCTACTTCAAAGTAGTTCCTGGAAGCTTTTGGCGAAGCATCTGTGCTTTGCTTGCCTCTTTGCTTGTCCTTCAGTTTGGACAGAGAGTTCTTCTCGAGTCGCTCATTCAAGAGGTTGAGGAAGGCAGGACTTTGGGTTCCGCTAAAGAGCCCGCCGAGGTCCTCCCTCTGTGGGACGTACTGATCCTCTTTATGTTTGTACTTGTGCTTGTGCTTGCGTTTGAGGAGGCAGACGCTTCCCAAACAGCCGCTTGGAGGGTGATGAGAGTCACTCATTCTAGATGAAGGCATCTCATGTGGCATATTCTTCGCCCGATGTCTGCTAGGAGCAGCGAGACTAGAGGACGCACCAGGGTGGAACTTTGGTGGGGGGACTGGTGGCCTCATGAGAGGAGAGGCTGAAGGCCCAAGTGCATGAGATAAGTACAAGGGTGAAGGGTACTGACCGTAATAGCCCATGTTTACCATACTTGTGGCAAGAGGCATGGATGTGTAAGGCATCGCGTAGGGTGCATAGTAATTGCCACCAGGCACTGGGCAGCCAAACCCTTGGATAAAAGGCATCTTTGTTATGGGCTCGTTTGACTTGGCTGGCCGACCACGCCTCCTCTTTGACTTATCAGAGCTCCTGCGAAGATAGTGCACAGGGTCGTAGGGATAGTATGGCAAAGGATAGTATTGGTCAAAGTTGAGACGGAAGATGCTGGGATAGGAATTCTCATGGTAGAACTTGTAACTGCGGTGGGAGATTCGGAAGACCTGGAATTTGCCAACCAGCTCCTCGAGGTCAGCCATAAACTGCAGGTCGTCCCGGCTCTGAAGGGCCTTGCGTTTCCTCCGATGTTTCTGCTTCTTCAGGCTCTCCTGAGCGAAGAAGTTCTCCACGGTGACTCCAGTCACGCGCTTCTGGTAGTGTCCCCTCGCCGCTTTGCTTTTCGCCTCTAAAACGGCAGTTTCGGTGGCATCAAAGCTGCAAAGATCAAATGAGTATCTCCGGCGGGACGCCGGGCCTTTCTCGGTCTGGTCTGATGTGCTGTTGTTGTCGGTGCCAATTCCGCTATCGCTAGGGATTGTCTCTTCACTGTGGGACTCGCTAACTGGAGACAGGGTGACTTCTTTGATGGAAGCCACCTCGGACAGGTGGGATGGTGAGTTGGCCATTAGTCTCGGGGGAGACAGCTTCCAGTTACTGCTAAGCAAGCCCTTATGTGTTTTCGTGGGCAATGCACTGATAGGCTGTAGATTTGGCATTGTCTTCAGGTCATGCTGGCTGGTGTCCGTGGTGGCAGGGTGAGCCGTCCCACCTGCTCCAGAGTGAGAAGAAAGGGAATGCATGACCCTGGGAGAAGGCATTCCGGTTGTGGACGATGTATTAGAAGGCACTAGAGGGTTCTCAAACGGACTGGAAATAGGCAACGGGTGCTTATCACTGGCTTTGTGCTCATTTTGCTGGGTATGAAGATCCATTCTAGGCTTTCTTCCCCGCTTTTTGCCTATGTAAATAGTCCCACGCTTGCTGACGTTGATTTGCTTGCCAAAACGGGCCTCGATTGTCGATGCCACAGTCGACATGGCATTTGAAACCGGAACGCTGGACTTCAAGGCAAGATTGCCTGGACTAGAAGTGGTCAAAAGCTCATTCAGAATGCTCTGCACCTTGACCAGTTTCATTTTCTTTGTCGCCCTCTTTTTAAGGACACCTTCCTGACCTGATTTCTTGAGTTTCAACTGCTGTGCAGGAGGGGATTTGTTGAAGGCCAACTGAACCAATTTCGACATGTTATGCTTCTTTTTCCGCTTCGAAGTGCTGGAGGAATCTTGGGCGATAGGGCTAACGGGGCTTGTTGCGGTTCCTTCGTGAATTGTCTCCACGGTAAGTAATGGCTGCTTTTTGGGCCGGCCACGTTTCTTCTTCACTGGGGTAATGACTGTCAAACTGTTTGTGTTTGTGTAGAGCGGGCTGGATGGGGTAATAGGGAAGGCAGAGGGTGGCTCTTCAATGGACAGAGATTGATTCAAGTCTTTATGAGCAGAGGAGTTCTGGGACTTTAAATAAGTCCACCTGTCCTTGACCTTTGATTGCCTACCCTCTGTTTGCTTGTCGGCATCAATCACTGATCTTTGTCTCCCAGCTGGTGTTTTCCTCGGTCTGTTCTGAAACATCTCCACATCATCAGTCATCGTCTCAGCACTGTCTTCCTTGCTCTCCCGTAAATTTACACCAAATTGCTTTGGTGCACCGAACTCAATTTTCTTTGTAATTTTAGGTTTTGTGCTCCCTTGGTCAGTTTTATCAGCCTTCTCAGCTTGCTGTGTGGTTTGTGCATCAGATAACAAGTTGTTATCGTCACCTACTTTTTTGTTTCTTCGCTTTTTACTCCTAGATTCGTCTGCATGGTGAGTGCCACAGCTTGTTGTTGTCTTACTCTCATCATCCGGCCTATTGCTTGGCTTGTCAGGCTCCTGTGTCTCAAATTCACTTTTATCAGTGTTAAATGCTTGTTTCTCCTTAGTACTATCTAGGTTTTCAGTATCTCTGTCCATCTTTTTGGCCCAGTGAAGGCCTAAATTATGCGTGGACGAGGCCTTCGTTGGGTCTTTCCTTCCGTATTTACGTTTGATGTTCCCAAAAACTTGCTCGGTCACTTCCTGCAAACCTCTGTCTTTACTAAAAGAGAACAGATTTGAGTCAGCTGGGGGACTCATTACTGTATCAACCGGAGATGATGCTAGTGAGTCAGTGCTTGAGGAAGACATGGCAGAAGCAAAGAGACTTCCAGATGAACTGTCTGTGACCTTCTTAGCTTGCAATTTTGAGAATGGGGTGCTGGGATCTGACAAAGGGCTCTTGTTGGTGCACGCTGATTCTCTTTTTGATTCCGGTTCTGTCCCGTGTTGTTCTTGGGACGCTGCATCCTCAACAGTATCCAACGGCTTTGTCCAGTCAAGGTGGTGAATGTCACTGCTTTTAGACTCATGCTTTGGTTTTGCGTTATCCATCATCACGTTGTCAGTTTTATCCACAAGTTTATAAGGCCTCTCGTAGGTCTGAAATTGAAAGAGACAAAAGGAGGATTTTAAAAAAATGTCTGGATGATACTAAGAAAGATTTACAGGAGTAAACCTACACATGCTCTTCATATTCTTACTTGACAGAGAAACATTCACACCCCATACGAAAAAAAAAAAAAAACTATAACTAGGAACCTACATGTTGTTACTGATAACAACTACTGTTTTGCTGCCAAGTTCTCAGCTTGTGGGCCACACCTACTGAAAGCATATAATACTGCGCACCATTGTGCAAGCCTTTGAGACTTGTGGTTTGGACTGTTAGAAATAACGTATTGCAAGATCAGCACTTGATACTAGGATATGTTCTGTAAAGCCATCCTGTTTTCAAAGCCAACAGCTACAGGCGGTAATGAAGTTTAACCACAGTTTTGTTTTTCAGCAGGTCAACTTCCATTTCAGAGCTCTGCAGCTGAGGCTAAGACAGTCTATGCTGCGGTTTCAGATTAGTTTACATCTGGGGTCCCAGTGTTTTCAACAGCCTCACAACAGGAAAGAGACCAAATGCAAAAATGTACCTATTGATGTTACTGCATAAAATGACAGAGGAATAAAAAACGGCTAAGAACCAGTCTTTAAATGTTGCAAGCTAAAAGGGCTTTAAAGAAAGCTGTAGGAATAAGCTGTTACTTTGGCACTCACACATCTGATTACATCAGTTGAAGATAATTTAGTCTCCTGGAGTCTGGTTTGTTTGGGTCAGAGCACAGCGAATGAAAGGATTTCTTACATAAACCAAAGAAATGCATGGAAAGACAAATGTGGGAAAAGAGTTTAGAAGAGTTTATATAAGTGCCCTTGAATGATGACATCCTGGAGTGATGAAAGACCCGTCTCCAAACAACAGTGAAAGTGAGATCAACTGAGTTGAACTATATACCACAGAGAGAGAAAAAAAATCACATTACACTTACAACTGCGTATCTTGCTTGATGTGAAACTAATGATTAAAAAAAAGTCTTGTGAACAAAAACTAGACTTTTTACATTTTCAATGCCAAGGTGTTCAAATGTGCTAATGCTTGTTTGCTAGTACATGTGCTCTGACCTATTAAGCCTGGCAATCTCAGCCCAAACCTGGCTTGTAACATTTCCCAATTCTGTTGTCCTCTCATCACCCTCTAATTTTCCAGTTCTCCACTGTTTAATGAATAGCAGTGCAAAAAAAAAAAAAACTGGTTGTCTTATTAATGTATTGCTCTTAAAACCAATTTGAGAACCACAGGAGCTACCTTTGACAGGTTAAATGACCACAGACAATTATGCAATCCACTGGCAAACCTTATAATAGTGACCTGCCAACCTCTCGCACTATTTGGAAGCGCTTTTTTGTTCCTCCTCTAATCAGCCAAGAGCAATGCATCACTTAACTCCTCACCAGCTCTTGAAAGAGCCAGGGAGGCAAGACTTTTATCTGCCGTGCACAGCCCTCACCTAAGATATCCCAGCATGCTCTGGGAAGACTCGCATGTGTGCGTGCGTGTGTGTGTTTCAGGAGTCATCCCTCAGCCTAATCCTCTCCAATATCATTCAATCAGTAGTTTTTAATTAAAGGGAAGCAGACATTAATGAGGGATCGCTCCTCTGCCAGCCTTGTCCTTTTTATTTCCCCCATCTGTGAGAAACTGCATCACCTTTCAGATTCCTAATCCTGTAATCCTATGAGGAATTTGCGGTCTCCCCCGGCCCACAGGATACAGTCTCCGCTGTTGAATGCCAAGTCTCCTGGCCGCCCTTTAATTTGCCTAAATGGCATTATATTCCTCCCCCCTTCTCCAAAACAATATCTGAGGGATATGGCGTAACCTCGGCATTGAGGATGTCAAAGCTACTCGCTGGGAAACTCAATATCCGTCTAGGAGAGCGACAGGAAAGAGCTTTCTCAACACCAGGAACTGTCATCTTCATCGTTTGCCTGTCATATTCCATTCTGTTTACTAAAATCTAACACTTCCAATTTGTAATCTGACATGGATGAGACACAAAAACAGAGCTCTCTTTTAAACAACAAGTGTCAAACATATAATTCAGCTGAATTAAAATCAGAAAAAGAAGAAAGGGAGACCTTGTTCAGCAGTTTTACATTACAAATATGCCATTTGCTTAGTGTAAATACACCACAGAATATTGTGTCAATGTGTTGACAGTGAGTCCCTCACCAGATAATAAAAATCTCTGCAGTCATAAATGACTTATGAGCCCTCTAATGAGCACTTCCTATCTGTTGTAAACAGAGCAGCAGTTCTGGCAGGGCCACTGGGCAGTCTGGCGCAGTAGGCACCAAATCCTGGCGGACACCAGTGCACTCAAAGCCCAGAACTGCAGGAGACGAGTCAGTCTCAGACCAGATAAACAGACAGGGAGAAGGCAGCCGAGATTACAGAGTCTCTTGCATGATAATAAGCCAGGTTTTGGCATCCTCGCGGTGCCCTCGATACCCCCTCTTTCCCCCGTACGCTTTTTTTTTTTTTTTTGCTAGCTCTTGTTGTTCTCTTCATTTTTTTCCCCCTCCATCACTGCCATGGTAATTGGCCAGCCAAAACCTCATTGGCCTCTTGTGTGTTTGGTAACCATGGGATACTGTGAGTCAGAGCCACCGAAAATAGACAGAAACGCAGCAGGCCAAACATGCAACTTTGCCCGACTGATACCGGGCCAAGCTCGCTCTACCCTCCACTAAATCCTGCCTGTCCTGGTGCAAGAGCTCACTGTTTGCCTTTCAGACTGACAGATGAGCAGTCCACGAGTCTGATGCTGGATCAACACAGCTTGGCGTGACTCTGGACGTTCGGACACTTCCAAACGTTGACAAACGATGCAATAACACTCAAGCAGCTTGTAGAAGCACAAATTGCAACCAGCACAAACGCAATATTGTGAGGGGACGTTTCTTTCGTTCGCCTTGTCCATGCAATCCCATGCAGTCCAAGCTTTTATACTTCGATTAACATGGCAGCAGGTCAGCTTTGTTTTCGGACCAAATGGTGGTGTGCTAGCCACAGGGCTAATTGGTCAAATTACAGCCTTTGTAACAGGTCTCAGTAACACTTTCAGAATTGGTTAGTGAAAGCCAGCTCTGACTTGTTAGACAGCCCTCATGCCGCGGTGGCCTTGGGTAATGTGACACCCGCTTGAGGACAACACACACCTGGATAGAGTGTCAATCACCTGATCTGGAAAATCTAGCTCTAGTTACAGGACTTCAGGCATCTTTAAATCCATCCTTGGACGGTCAAAATGTCCACTAGCTTGACACAGCTGATTATTAAGTAGGAAAGTCAATAGAGTGGAAATGATTCGATTTTGAGACCACGTATTTGACGGCTTGTCACAAATCTAAAAGATTTAATAATGTTATCAAGAGTGCTTCATAAAAGCTTCATAATTGCAATAGCAATTTCAATTAAGGCTCATGATATATCAACAGATCAAGTATCTTTTTAACAAAACACACTTCATACAAGCAGGCTGTATCAAGTTGCAGTGGTTATTCCCTCATTGTCTCCATATGGGTACATATTGCTTCCATTTGAAGTATAGATTTGCTGAGGCCTAAATTTGTTAAAGATATATAGTAACATGGAAATTACTGGTGCTTAGGCTAAGTGTAAAATTAATATTAATGTCTAATAAATGTTAGTAACATGCAATTCATTCTACTTTCGTAACGATATATTATGACCCTGGATCACAAAACCAGTCATAAGGGTCAATTGTTTTTAAAGTGAGATCATCTGATTAAAGCTGTATAGCTGCGTATAGTTTGTTAGGATAGGACAATACTTGTATTTTGGGCTATTGCTACAAATATACCCATGCTACTTATGACTGGTTATATGGTCCAAAAAACTGTGCATTTATTCAACTTTACACACTAGAGTCTGTTAATACCTAAACTAGGGTCTGTTTTATTTTTTTCCAATATTCTGTTTTTTTTTGTTTTGTTTTTTTTTCATTTAAATTTTTATGGATTCTATTTTTTCCCCTAGACTATTTAATGGTTACATTAAATTTCACCAAAACATGTGTATTTAAATAAAATCATAAAACGTACACAATTTAACAATAATTTTTTAAAAGTTTAACAAACATTACATTTTTAATTTTTTTAAAAATCAAATTTTAATACCAAAAATAACTTTGTAAAAATTATGTATTTTTTTCAGAAATACTGTTTTTTACATTATATGTTTTATTACATTATTTATTCACCAGAAAAACGTAAATACAGTATTATTTGTGTTTTTCTGGCAAATAATGTAATAAATTTGTAAATTACTTTTCTGTTAAATATTTCTTTAAAAATAATGTTTAAACAATGATTTTATTAGTAATAGCACTATCATTACATCAAGTAATATATTTCTGTCACAGTTTCTTCAAGTTAAAATGAACTTTTATTTTGACAGGTTGCTGTGAAGACTCTTAAGTTTCTGTTTGTAAATGATATGATGGTAGTTTTTCTTTAAAGAAATGTTAAAATGCTCATGAAATGACTCTCAGAGCAGATTGTTTGTGTGTTCATGTACTCATATATTGAGCCAGCAGATGCTAAAAACACAGCGAGCGTCACATGTACTTCAGTATGTCTTAAACAAAACCGCACCTCTGCGCTATTCATTCACACAGAGACACAGAAATAGTCTTTTTGCATCTTAATACTGACAGACACTAGTCCATTTCGGATTTTGATTTCAGCGTACTGACTTACTTTTGATTTATTCATCCAGAATTTGCCAAAATCCATTATTAAATTCCATTTTTATCATTGGATTCTGTGATTCCATCTGTATTTTCCGCATTGCAGAAAATCATAGGGCCCTACTAAACAGTTTTTTGGTTAGTGCATTATTCACAAGCCCGCACTGTCTGTAACATCAAAAGAAAAGCAGTTTGAAAGGAAGAGCAAATGCATTCAGAAATAAACTGGCTCAATCATTTTATGTTGACTTTAAGGTCACACGTTATAGCTGAGATACAGTCAGAACTATAATGCATTCATTTCCCTTTACATAATATCTAAAAACAAGTAAACATCTGCTGATCTGAAAAAAAAAAAACACTTCTTATTAGCAGGTAAGGAATGGTTTGAGTTTAACTTTTGGTTCACACCACCATCGCTCTTTGCTAATATATCAGCATTAGCATGACAATGAGCTATTTGACAAAAGAAACAATTAGCAGCCATTTCAATTTAGCACTCTCTCAGTCTAATGCTTTCAATGATGAATTAGACTGATTGGAGGAGAGGGTCAAACACAAACGAGCCCCTCTCTCTCATTGGCTACACTGCAGTACTCTCTCATCTCTTAATTTGGCTTTTAATACTATTAGCCTCCGTAATCACCGCAATTGGCTTTAAAGTTCCAGTCACGCTGTGTGTTTGTTGGTGTGGGGAATAATTAATTATGAGCAGTCCCACCAGGCCCTCTGAACTCATCCGCCCTGCTTGAAGCGACTGATTAACAGACCGTAGGCAGCAACGGCAGAGCGCTCAATCTGCCGGTAACGTATAAGAGATAAAACTGCCAGCGTCGCCCGAGAGATAATAAAAGAAAGTATCCCGACCACCCTCCTCGCAGAGCGCGTCCATCGGTTGCCACGATAACGACGATTGCTATTTTTCCCCTCGTCACAATACGTGTGAGTTCCTCCATCTTCAAAGAAGACCCATCTGGATGATGGCTGTTCACGGGCGAAGAACGAGAGGAAAAGATGGGCTCATTCTGAGGCCCATTACGAAACGTCAACGGATACGTTAAGCTGCGGCCTTAACAATGCATCTGGCACAAGCTAAATAGAGCGCCCAGTTTGTAGCAGAGACGCCGCATGAATACGTGAATGGATAATGAAACATTTGTGGCGGTTTAGAGGCTGAATAGAGGATAATAGGACGTAGTAGCATTCTGATGCCATCCTGCCATGAGCCAGATGCCAACAACTGAAGACGCTCGGATTCTGGAAACATCTGTGTCGTTTAATGGTTGATTTCCAAGCCAATCCACTCTTAACAGCAGCTCAAGTGATAATAAGAAATCCATTGAGTGCTGGCGTACCGGTTCATGGCTATTGTGCGGAGAGTCACAATGACAGATAGACTCACAATACACAGACGTTTATTATTAAGTAGCGGAGTGTGCCGGCTCTAAAAGTCTGGCTGCTCTATTGCTCTTCTGTCGCCAAAAGAGAAATGTGCAGCTTCGCTGGTCCCTACATGAATGCTGTATAGAAACTGTTAACTGAAATCAAAATATTTACAGACAGAAAGGGGCTTTTCGTCCCTTCTTTAAAAAACAAGACAACGTGGCGAGCAGGACGTCAGTAAAATGAAGTATCCTCCACCTGCACTAATGAGAGCAGTCAGCAGGGGTCATTAGCAGGAATCATACAGCTCCGTGACTAATGTCTTTCCACAGCTGCGTTCAGTCTGCAACTCTCCTCTTCAGGGTTTATGACTAACCTCCATATGTGGCATAAACAATGTTTGTTTACTGCTAGAGTTAAAGAAATGTGCTTCGCAATAACAAGGCAAATTAATTACACCTAAGCTTTAATGCTCAGTGGTTTATACATATGAAGTTTTTTAGATGTGCTTTAGTGACGCATTTGCAAATCTGCAAATATTTTAAACTTTTTTTTGTAGAAATGCGAACTGTGCTTGTCTGTTCAAAACACTGTTGTGATGCAGGTTGCAGGACATTGTCACCTATTTTATTGTCAGATAAATGAAAATTACTTCATCTCTTACAGAAGTAGTGATTAGAGTCAGTACAATTTTTCATTTTTATGACAAAAAGTCTCTTATGAGCACCAAACCAGCATTTATTTGATCAAAAATACAGTAAAAACTGTAATATTGTGAAATATTATTACAATATCAAGGAACTATTTTCTATTTGAATATTTTTAAAAAATTAATTTACTCCTGTGATGCCAAAGTTGAATTTTCAGCAGTCTTCAGTGTCACATGATCAGATGCACTGTTTAAAGGGATAATTCACCCAAAAATGAAAATTCTGTTGGGGAAATGTGCGAGTCAATAAGATTTTTTTTAAAAAAGGAATTAATACTTCTATTCAGCAAGGATGCATTGAATACACAGATATTTATAATTTTACAAAAGATTTTCATTACAAATAAATCCTGTTCTTTTGAAACTGTCTGCTATTAATTTTTCATCCTCATGTTGTTCCAAACACGTAAGACCTTTGTTCATCTTCGAACTGACACGGAAGAGAAGAAATTGAATGAAGTCATTATTTTTGTTTTCTTTGTGCAAACGTAGTAAAGTAGTTCTTGTGGCTTCACAAAATTATGGTTGAACCACTGATGACACATGGACTACTTAATGATGTCCTTACTATCTTTCTGGGCCTTGAATGTGTCAGTTGAGTTGCTGTCTATGCAGGATCAGAAAGCTCTCGGATTTCATCAAAAATATCTTAATTTGTGTTCCGAAGATGACAGAAGATCTTACAGGTTTGGAACGACATGAGGGTAAGTAATTAATGACAGAATTTTCATTTTTGAAAACTATCCCTTTAATATTTTTGTAGAAATTTTTTCACAGTTTTTAAAGAAAAAATGTAAAAAGTTTTAAAGATTTAAAGAAAAAAAAAAACTCTTGACTCGCACATCTCCTCAACAAACCACATGATTCAGATACGGTGGAAGACAAATTAGGCTGTGCAGTTTATTATTTAGGGTGAGGGGTTTTGAAAACCTCCTAAACAAAAGCATGAGCTGTAGTAAGTGCACTGTGACCTTACAGTGATGTATTTTAGCATCATGTAGTTGACGCAGTTTGTGGCATATAGCCAGAGGTCATTATGTCATCACCCAGTGCTTTCAGAAAATCAATCAGTCTCAGACTGTTTACAATAGATCACTTCCCTAAATCCCCTTATCCAGATAAAGAATTCCTCCATTTGGCATTTCTAGTGTTTGTGGAATTCACTGCAGGAATGAGAGAGTGGTGCGGCAGTAGAGGTCTGGGGGGAGAGTGAGGGGTACAAAGGGCTGACGAAAACCATACCTCACGCACTTCCGTTATCTTTATCAAAACCTGGACTTTTACTGTAAGTGGCCATTTATGCAAATTTGAGATGAATGTTTTCTGCTGGTTGGAGTTCTAATCTGGATAGGTGAAAGGTTCTTGATCGGTATATAGATGCATGGCCTCTACTCACCTGCCTAATCAGATACAGCCAGACTAAACACCATTTAGCGAGACAGATAGTAAATCACCAAGTCTAGCCATGCAGAAAGACAGAGTTTAAAATGCTTCTTTTGGAAAATCAGTACATGTGTGAACCTGGAACACAAAACCAGTCATAAGTAGAAAGGGATTATTTGTACTAATAATAGCCAACAATACATTATATGGATCAAAATGATACATTTTCCTTTTATGCCAAAAGTCATTAGGATAAGTAAAGATCATGTTTCATGAAGATATTTTGTAAATTTCCTACCGCAAATATATAAAATAGTAATTTTTGATTAGTAATATGCATTGCTAAGAACTTGATTTGAACAACTTTAAAGGCGATTTTCTCAATATTTTGATTTTTTGCACCCTCAGATTGCAGATTTTCAAATAGTTGCATCTTGGCCAAATATTGTCCTAACAAACTATACATCAGTGGAAAGCTTATTAAAGCTTGGAAAGCTTTATACATCACGGAGCAAAGAGGAAACTGACAACACGCTGACAGACAAGACAGAGCAGGTTACTTCTAGTATGAAATAAGGTCTCAGCTTTAAAATGTCATTTTTTAAGAAATTCAACAATAAATACCATTTTGTGACAGATCAGTGTATTGGCTTATTAGATCATTCGACACGTGAACCAATCGTCTAGTCTTCTTTACTTAAAGCATGTAAAAAACATGAACGAACATCAGAACGTATTTTATTTCAACCACGGAATAACATCAATACACACAATTTTTTAAGTTTAAGTCCACTAAAGTTAATCTACTCAGATTGACGTATTCTGTGCTATGATTGGTCAGATCGCCTGTCAATCAAGCTGTTGTCCAACCCTAATGAACAACACTACTAAATCTATTTAAATGAACAAATTCTTGAAACTGAAATTTCAATCTCTCATTTCATTGTTTGCCAACATATTTGAATGAAATCAATAAAACAGCAACAAAATCTGACATAAACTGTCCCATGATTGTTTTCTTATCCTCCAAAAGTATTAAAAACACATTGATCTGGCTAATCCACATGTGCAGTTCCAAGCATGCGTCTCACTGAATGTTTCCATGGCAACCAAAATTTCTATCAGCAGTTGCAGTGATTTGATAACTTTACCAATTAGTGATTAGCTTTTATCTAGAAGGTGGGACTTATTACTGTCGTTTCCCACCCCTTGAATGATTCTTAGAACCAGATAAGATCTTTAAGACAGAGCACATTATGCAAGTTGCAAGTTACATTTACGTCAGACCTCTTTTATGTTTTTAGAAACTGAACTTTGGGTTAAAGACTGAGCTCCACTAAAGAACAAGATGCCTTCAAAAAATAAAAAAATAAACTACCAAATCTAGAGAATAAAAGCACCCTTGACATCTCCCCGTCTACACACCTTACCTCTCTCTCTCTCGCACACTCATGCGTGCACAAACACACACATACACACACACACACACACAGACAAGTTCTTTGCAGCCCTTTATTTGGCAAAACGCCTGGTGGCTTGAGTGTTTCATTTTTTCCTGTGTATAGGTCCGGGCAGATGTCCAGAAAGGCCTCGGCACAAAGAGGCCGAGAGAGGGAGAGAGGAGAGGGAGATGTACTAAGGAGAAAGGACAGAGCAGAGACAGGAACAGGGAGACGAAGCCCCCCAAAACTCCCCTTTTCTTTCATAACTATTCCCTCCAAAAACTGCGAGTGATTGATATGATCCTCACACGGCTCCCTTGGCTTTGAAACAACCCTACACCCTCCTTTCTGCCCCAGTAAACCCCGGCCCTGCCCTCGCACAGCCTCCCCCCCCCATTCTGCAGCGGACCACCCTACCCTGTGGGAACAACGCTGGGGAAGAGCCGTCCCCCTCCCGTTCTCCTCGGCGGACCCCCTCGGGTTCCATTGAGAGCGGAGCAGCCCTCTCTGATCTGGCCTGCTTTGTGTGACAGGCTGACAGGTCCAGAGCAAACAAACAAAATGAATACTAACACCCCTTTGTGTTCGCTTCCCAACGAGCGGCACTTAAGGATCGGGGGGTGGTGGTGGTAAGTGCAGCCCCGGGTGACAAAAAGGAGGGGGGATAAGAAACTCTGGACCTTGATAGCACATAGACAAAAATACCCCCCCTTTCCTCCGGCGGGAATAAAGAGCTCCATTTAGCGGGCCCGTGGGCCACGGCGTCTCAAGGTGCGTCTGGCCTGATGTGTGTCACAGGCTGGACAGTGGCGGGCCGATAGCCTAAAAGTCTGTTCCCTGCACACATTCACAGCCCCTCCATTCATGACCTCTCGAGTGGCGCGCTCTCATTCAAGTGCTGGGAACAAGAGTAAGACATTACACGGCTCAGGGCTTGTGCTGTGTGATAAGTTTATTCTGAAGCTCATCAGTCACTTCTCAAGCATAATCATCTCTAAACATTGCAAAAAACGCAGAACTACAACACAGTCGGTCGGTTGTCTGTACAACATGCGAGGCTGCCGAAAACACAAACACTTCGTGGAATGAAACAGATTTGCATTACATATCAAAAGCCCCTTTAAAAATCGCCCACATGATTGGTGGAAGAAATGCATATAATGAAACGTTACATTTCTTTTGTGTGTGAAATTACCTCAATTTTCTAGCAATAATGCGGGTAATAATACGTTCGGCCGCTGCTGGCTCGTTTCACCTGGGTCTTAAATGGTTTTGCATTTAAATGACTCAAGCAGATGTTCTGAGACAAGTTATCACTGCCAAGACCATGACAGACAACTGGGCCCAATAAAACTCAATGATTTTTGAGGAAAAATAAGATGATGGCTTGTATTAATGGTGGAATCTGTGCCTCGAGCTCAAGCGAGGTAATAATGCTAACAAAAAGTACAACATTCAGTGCTCCTTTATATTCAAAGCACCATGTAGTGTTATCTTGTGTACCAAAGACAATATTTTAAAAAATATCTCAACAATTTGTTCCACAAAATTAAAGTTGAATAGGTCCAAAACATCACTGGACTTAGGGGTGTGCAAAATATATTGTCTACAATAATATCGTAACTGTTCTGCAATTTGACATTGACGATAATCGCAAAAACTAAAAAACACATTCAAAGAGTGCACGTATACACTATGAGATGTAGGTTAAACTACTGCGCTTTCACTGTGTGATTTAGTGTATTAAAATAAATTTAGAATTCCCCCAAAATTCAACAGAAGGCGGCAAAAATGCCCCCGTATGACTTTTATATGCCTTTTATATTTACGTTATCTGATGTAGTTAACATCACATGAAGAGTGATGTTTTTCTCCATATATCAGCACGATTGCAAATGTGATATTGATTTGATAAACAGTTCAATAAACAAGAGGTCAATATCAAGTGACTTACATTTCAGACACAACAGCTAATTTTTGCTGTATTTCATTAACAAAAATAGTTTTAAACAAATCCACGTCAGAACTGTTTTGCGTCTCGCAAATTGAAACACGACGATGTTTCAATACTGAATCAATCAGTCGTTTGAATGAATCACTTGAATGAATGACTCAATGACTCATTCATGCAGTGATCTGCCGCCATCTACTGGCCATTTTAGGTTTATATTTAGGCGTTCAAGTGCGTAGTGCTGAAACCGTAGTGTAATTGTTAGAATGGTTACAGATCAGCGATGTCCATGTAAAACTGATCATGCAGACCAAACCGTAAGTCGTAGAGACTTAAAACTTGGAGGGATGGTTGTACTCACACAGCCTACAACGTGACCAAGGCTCGCCCCAATTGGACTGACGGGCCGCTACAGCGATCAAAAGTACGAAATTGCTCATAACTCCTAAACCGTCAGTTGCAGGCTCAAGTATCTTATGTCCTTGGAATTTCGTTTGGCTCGAAATTTTCAGGTATTTTGCATTTTTTGAAAAACATACTTTTGCAAACTAGTCCTAGGTTTTTATGCCCGATCAGAACCAAACCAGTGCAGAAAGATTCTCTGGACAGTGAATGTAAATAATTATAAAAAAAAAGTTTAACTTTTGATTCACTGTCGCAAAGGGGTGCCAAAACGTTCAAAAGGGGCAGGACCACTTAGAGTAAAATGCCTGTAACTACTGAACTGAATGATATATCTTCGCCAGACTCTTTGGTGAACTTGGTGGCACTATAAGAGGGGGAAAAAAACATAAACATGGCTGTAACTGTGCAAACATTCGTCCTATCAACTTGAAAATCTTTGTCTTGGTCTAAAGTGTCACAAGTGTCTACAAGGACATTTGCATATCTTAAAAAACATGGCCACCATTGGCCAATGAAGTTTGAGCACCTGTTAGACAAGGTTAATCAAGGCTGATCGGAACGAATCTCGGTGGGCCAGTTTGATTTATGGCCCCAAAGGTCTGAGAGAAATTTGAAAGAAATCGACCACAGGGGGCGATATCATACGACAGAACTTCTCATTCCAGACAACTTTGTCTCTAGAACCTAGAACCACTGCTGTCAATCAAATCGTTTGTTAAATGATTGAGATGTAAAAAAAACTACTTTTGTAAACTAGTCCTAGGTTTTTGGCTCATTCTGGGAAAAAAAAAACACTGCAGTACAATTCTCTACACTCTCTAAGCCAATAATTGTTAAAATGTTAAAATGTACCCTTTGGGAAGATATAACAGGGTCATTTAGAAAAGGGGCCTACCCAAATGTACCCAAAATCCCCAAAAAAAAAAAAAAAAAAAAACACTCAAAACTTCACGAAACCTGCTGAGCACATGTGACAGGTGATTCTAAACAAGCATGCAAAGTTACAAAGTAACAGTCATAAACGTTAAAAAACCTCATATTTCTATGGTAAATTACCTGGATTTACCTCCGAAATAATTCATTTGGAAGGGAACATTTATAACGTATTTGAGGCAACATCAAAAATAGAGGTTTAGGAATTATCTGGTAAGGCAATATCCTGAAATGCTTTAAATATGAAGAATGGAGGTCAACTTTTAAAAGTTTCACACAAACGAGCAGTGAAGGATATACATTTCTTAAAAGTCATTTAACCGCAACCCATAAAGCCCCACAGGCAGAACGTGAAAGGGCCAGGCAGCCATTTTAAGAAAAGGAAATGATCCGAGGTCTGTGAGATTCTGGGTTATTTCAGTTTGTGGAAATGCTTCAGGCACCAAAATGTCAGGGTAAAAAAAAAAACAAACAAACGCACAGACTTGATGGAATGTGTTCTTCACCACAAGCCAAACACTGTGTAATTAACACAACGTGATTGCAGAAGTATCATAGGGAGCAATTTAAAGCTACCGTCTTTTTTTTCACATACTGCCCCTGTGGGATCACTTTACTCCATTGAGAGAATAATAAGAACATCAGTTTCTGGAGGTGAAATTCTTTTCAATCAAAAATGGTACTTTACAGAATCTAGGCTGCAGAAATCCATTTCTAGACAGACTATCTGTTCCAGAGGGCTGCGTCTGATCACATAGCAGGTTGGTAGTTACTTCTGAGAAACTGTGCCAGCTTATTAAAAATAGCAACCCAGACACAGTGGAAAAAAACGTGCCTCTACCTACATTTCTGTCAACTCCAAAAGCATAACTATACATACAATTTACTGCAGTTTTCAGCTGGAATGAACACTTTTTGATTATCAGGAGAGATTATTAATTTAATAAATACTTATTTTCAAACAGTTCCTTGCACATTACTATGTTATGAGATCAAAACAGTTTTACCATAGTGCATGATTTTGTAAATAATACATTTTGATGTTTGCAGCACATAACCAGCTATAGGTATGGCTTTTCTGACGTATGGTAAACTTGCTCAGCAGCCCACCCGGTACAGCACTGGATTTGCGCTCATCATGTTAACAGAGTTAAAATGGCATGGTTGCCTCAAGAAAAGCATTTTTATCTCATGTTTACTTTTGTTAACACTATTGTTAGGTTTAAGGTAGGGTTTAGCGTATGTGCTACATGATTTTCAAATGCATTAAAGGGATAGTTCACCCAAAAATGAAAACTGTGTCATTAATTACTCACCCTCATGTTGTTCCAAACTGTAAGACCTTCGTTCTTTGGAACATACAAGATATTTTTGGTGAAATCCGAGAGCTTTCTGACCCGGACATCGATAATATAGTCCATGTGACATCAGTGGTTCAACTGTAATTTTATGATGCCACGAAAGTCTTGCGGGTTTGGAACGACATAAGGGTGAGTAATTAATGACAGAATTTTCATTTTTGGGTGAACTAATCCTTTAAACATTTAGCGTTCCTCACTAGACATTTCATTTCAGAACTGCTGCGATATGTACAACGACCAGCGTAATCAAATAGTGGCAGATTCACGTTGATCTGTTTGGAAACTGAACACAATTTTAGCGCCACCATCTGGTCATTTCACTTTAAAAGTAACACGAAATGCCCAAGCAGCAATGCAGAGTCGCAGAAATGTCACCACAGGCACGTTTTTTCCAAGCCTAGTCTGTAATGCAGGCTGAATGTTTTCCCCTCATAATCTTTTCTCATAAGTCTTGCTTTAAAAGATCAAATGACTTCTGCTTAAGATTGATTAAATGTTCTACACCTGATCTAGAAATAAAATGTCCACGGGTTTAGTTTTGGCATGTAACTCTGATAAAGATAGAATGACTAGTCATTTTGGCATGAAAGAAAATAGGTGAATCCAACTGGTCTTAATTTAGAAATACTCAGGGCAAGAATGGCATTAGATTTTCCAACATGTTACTTTCCAATCCTTCATTCAATGATGCATTTCATTAGGGCTCAATGACAAATCCAGACAGACACAACACTACATGTAATGCCATCAAAACTATAGTTAAAAAAACCCACTTGGCGGTACTCCTTCAGCCCAAACAGGACAAATGGTGAAAACTGGGGCACAATAGCTTAAACCAATAAAAAGGATTGCTTAGTTTCAATCCTTGAGTTACTGAACAATGGCTGCTTTGTGACAGTGAGCACTTGGCTCCCAGGCAGCTGTTTTTCCACTCGATATCGATCTAACCCAAAAAAGAAAACCCAAAAAAAGCACCTGTGCGTTGGAATACAGGACAAGAGGAGAAACTGCAAAGCAAATCGGAGCTCGACTAAACACGTCCATTCAGGTACAAATGATCTGAAGGGAAAGTATCACATAGTGATAAAATCAATGACCCCAACTTCTCAAAAGCACATTATTGTATGGGCAGATCGATGCTAAAACTGCGCAGTCATAGTTTAAGTGCCTTCAAATGATGACCCACAAGCCAACTGCTCATCACATTTCATAATCATGTTTCCAAAGAATGAATGAATGCTAGCTGACACATAGAGAGGAAATAACCTTGAGAGAGCAGTAATGACAAATGACACTATGCCAGACTTGACAACATAATGCATTTTAGTCTTACATAGCTAAACATTTGACTGATCAGTAAAGTCCACTTTCAGGGCTCTAGAATTTAAAAAAAATGACTTGGTAGCGATTGGCTGCTTAAATGAAACATTTATGAGCCAAAAGACTTTTTAGTTTACCGAACTGATCGATAAAGATGGTTGTTTAGAAGTGCTTCAGTTGATTAAGTGCACAGCTTACTGTGAACGATTCACTGCAAGTCCAACTCCAACTATTGAATCGTTTTGAATGAGTTCAAAAGAGTCATTTGTTCATGAATCGGAAATCACAGTTTTGCATGCAGGAAGCACTTTAAAGCCACAAATAACTAAAGCGATCTCACAAAATGATATCTGGCAAATCTACATATGGATGCACGCAGTTTCCAGACTTTTGCCAAAGGCAGCTAGATCTCAAATGGTGCAAAGAGTTCTTACTTGTCCTATTTGCGACTACTGCAGTCTGAAGACCTGACTTTTCAAGAGTCTGTTTGTCAGCAATGCAAAGCAACAAATCACACTTTGCTTTGTTTTCACATGTTTAAGGGTGGGGTTATCTGAAATGGTTCATATCACAATAATAGAGCGTGGGAAAACACTTGCGATTGCACAACATGTCAGTTCACATTTGCTGTAAATATGTGTAGACTTCAAAGAATAGGTTTACTAATTTTCAACCAATTTCTCAGTGTGTTCTGCGCCGTTTATCTGTCAAGAAAAATCTGCTGGATACAGTAAAGCAAGTTATTTTGCACCATCTGGGAGACTTTTGCAGCTTCAGGGCTTTTGTAAAACAGATCAAATTTTTTTGTATTCCCGCAGACAGTCAGATCATCAACGGGGTGGTGCCAAAATCAAAAGTGAGCTAAGGGTGTTGAAGTTTTTGGCAAATGGAAAACCACAGCTTATTTTCTTTGTTTTCTCTAGTCAAATAGCATCAATTTCAGAATTTTTTTTACTGCATAGACAGCCAAGTTTTATCTAAATCCCATCTTGTCAATGGTAAATTGCCGCTTTAAAGGGCAACTATTATGCAAAATCCACTTTTACATGGTGTTTGGACATAAGTGTGTTAGCAGTGTGTGAACACAACCACATTACAATGACAAAAATCCACTCACTCCTTATTTTTGAATCCCCATTAAACCAAATCAGTCTCATTAGACATGCTGTTTTGATTCTCTGAACAATGTGACACCACATTGTTTAGGCCCCGCCCACAGTCACTGACTGACAGTCCTGCATTGCCACCATAGTTTCCATATTGTTTTTATTCCACTACATCGACTACGTTAGAGATCAGATAGTTTACGCTATATTCACTGTTTAGATGCGCTTGAAATGTGCATGCTGAGGACATATACTGGTTAAAGTCATGTAAATGCAACAAAACCAGACAGTTATCGTTCACTGGTGTGGACACAAATATAGTTATTGTTGTATTCAGGCTTGGTTCTACAGCTAAGCATCCTCAAACGAAATCAGCCAGGACTGGTTGTATTTATAGTTATCGTTATTGATGTAAATGGTCCTTAGGACTGAACATAAGAGCCTTAATTTTCCCCCAACATCTGAGTCACTGAAGACGCACTGGATTACTTTTATTTTTCAAGGTGATGCGCCTTAAAATCGACCTAAACTTGTTTATGTCTGCGGGGGTGAAAACTTTTAGAATTTGAAGATCAGAGTAAATTTTACTTATATTGTCTTTTGGGAAACATGTATGTATCTTCTGTAGCTTCTGAAGGGCAGTACTAAATGAAAACAAATATAATATTTAGGCAAAATAAGAAAAATGTACATATCTTCATTCTGTTCAAAAGTTTTCACCCCCAGCTCTTAATGCATCGTCTTTCCTTCTGGAGCATCAGTGAGCTTTGAACCTTCCGTAACAGTTGCACATGAGTCAGTGTGAAAAGTGTGAAAATATGGATCTCAAAATCATACAGTCATTGTTGGAAAGGTTCAAATACACAAAAATGCTGAAAAACCAAAGAATTTGTGGGACCTGAAGGATTTTTCTGAAGAACAGCAGCCAGTTTAACTGTTCAGGACAAACAAGGGACTCATGAACATCGATTACTAAACAAAAATACACAGCTGTGGATCATTCAGGTAACAACACAGTATTAAGAATCAAGCGGGTGTGTAAACTTTTGAACGAGGTTGTTTTTATAAATTAAACTATTATTTTCTCTTGTGGACTATATGTAAATATATGTGAAACATCATATTCAGGTCAGTACTAAATAAAAAAAAAAAAATACCATGCATTTTGTATGATCCCTCCTGTTTTGGTAAAACGGTTACCATTTTTCAGATTCTGCAAGGTGTATGTAAACTTTTGACCTCAACTGTACTTGCCGGAAACAAAACTCAAAAAGAACATCTTTCAACAACCTAATGCCACAAACCTGGTAAACTTTTAGCACATCCACATTAGTAGTGCTCATAATGTCATCCTGGTACAATGGTTACCTTAAACAACTTTGTTTCCAGGCCAACTGATAAAAACACCGGAAGTTGCATAACATCAGCCAATCCGATTGGAATGGACACTTTTTGCCAACTCTTACCAGTCTTGTATGCAACAAGCATCAGACAGTCAGCGAACGGACAGTGGGCGGACTGTGGGTGTGCCGTCTGAGGCTCAGACTATTTTCAGCCGAACATTTGTTTAATGAGGAGGATCTCTACTTGTTTGCTGTCACTTGGATCCGAGAAAGGAATGTTGCAAATAACTCAATCCTCTTTTAACTCAACTCAACTCAAACTATTGTAATTCTGCAATGAAGTGTGTTTAAAAATACTGTTCAACTGTGTTCTCTCTATGATAACACAATTTCTTTTCAGAAACTGCTGTTGCTCTTAGTTTACTGTACTTTCACCTGAACACACATCCGTTACAAACTACCTTCTTCCCATTACGCAGCCACACACACACACGCCTCCCCCACCTCCCTACGCATTGAGCGTGTGGGTGAAAGGTCACGGTAAAGTAGCATTCCACAGAGAGTGAGACACAGCCCTGTGAAAAGAAGAGAAGGGGGAAAAGGGGTTTAGTGTCCCTAATCCCACAAGAGACCGGAGGATTTGCAAGGACGCCCAAACCATTCCCGGCGAAAAGCTACGGTTAACAGCACACCCACAGCTCCCACGGTGTGCGTGTGGCAAAACATTACCATCCGTTGGGATAATATCATCTTCGCACTGGCCGTAAGTGCATGGGCACGTTAAACGGCGCGATTTGATTTGGAAAACACCGCAAGGCTCATCAGGCTTTGATCGCCCTGAGTCCAGGTTCACAGGCATGGCTGTAGTTTCTCATGAGCGAATAAAGGGGCTCTTTCATGGCTCCGGGCTGTTTGAGAGCCACTGCATTGGTTTGCTCTCCCTGTTTTATCTTCACAATTAGACTGACACTGAATACTCTGAAGGGTCACTCCTGGTGTCACACTAACAAAATAGCCAACACAAACACCATTCTCTTCATTTGTCCACCATGCTTTAGGCCCTTCTCAGGCCTCCACAGTAATTGTTCATCTTTGAGGACAAATCCTGCATATTAAGTACTTGAATGAGAGTATTCATTTTCCCTCCCAGACAGAGGCTGCTTTTGTAGGCCAGTTCAAAATGTCTCATGTTTTGGTGACATATTGCTGTCACTGTACATTATATTTGTCTGTGCTAATAAGTAAAAACAACGCTTGATATTGTACTGTGGACATTGCATGTCAGTAACAATTAGGGATGTGCAAAACTTCTCATTCTCTTAATTAACTAGTAAGTGGGTTGGCTGAACGATTAAAGACTTGTCGGACATCAGGGTCATATTTGATCAGTTTCTTATGGGGCTTCGCGCAGGATGTTTTGTTGGATTGGAACAGGTCCTGAGGCACATTTCAAAATAGATTAACTGTTTTGAACATGACATACAGTCTTAGAAACTATGAACATGATGCAGGATGTGAGGCGACGGACAACAAGTCCTCTGCGTGTGTAGGTCAACATTTAAAAAACACTGCCGACTGAAACTAAAAACATACAACCATAATAATGATTTTTAGGAAATAATCAGGCTAATTCTCTATTATACTGCACAGAATTACAAGATTATGATCCAGAAACAACTTATAGTAGCAATAATTGAATAGTCTGTTTATTTTCATCATGAATAGTTAATTAACATTAACAGTTAATTGATGATATA
>JAHKKF010489337.1:0-10910 GCA_019740295.1 Labeo calbasu | reverse complement strand
CAAAGGATGGTCACATCAAATGCTTATTTATTTTAGTTAATAGAAGTTCATTGATAAAGAAAATCTATTTATGACATTGTTTTTGACAGCATCCTCATGTTATGTGCCTAATTGCCTAAAAATGTTAACAGTACTGTAGCTTTGTAGGTGTAGGTCTCTTAAAGCATCTTGGAGATGTTGCCACAGTTCTCCTGGATTTAGTCTGTCTCCGTTTTTTCTGTTTCTTAAAACAGACTGGATTGAATGATGGAGAGATCAGATCTCTGTTTGCACAAGGAGTCTGACAACAGCCTGTGCTCCACACAAAAATCTCACTGGATTATTGTAATTAATGGCAAAATGAATGTTTAGAAATGTAAACTGTTATTTCCTACTGACACACTACAGCAAAAGACCGACTTTAACTTACTTTAAACCATTTTTTAGCTGATGAAAATACTAGTGGCCTAAGACTTTTGCACAGTACTGTATATTTTCAAAGTTGTTGTGAAAGAGGTGATAAACCTGTAAATAAAACCTTTTTATAATTAATAACAATAACAACAGTCTCTATCACTACTAAAAATATATTAATGAAATTTATTTGTATTTATTTTATTTACATTTATTGTTACTTTTTATTTTATAGTAATATGCAGTTTAATGCACAGTAAGCAATATGTATTTAGTTGTTGTAAAAATGCTGATAAACCTGTATTTATGTACAACAACATATAATATTGGTCATATATGAATAGTTCTTTATTAAAAAGGTTTTTCATTATAAAATTATGTATTATTTAATTCATTTTCTACAATTAAATAATACTTTTTTTTTTTTAAAGTTTGACCTCTTTTTTTCAAAAAAAGGTCAAAAGTTTACATACACCTTGCAGAACCTAGCAAAATGTTGATTATTTTACCAAAATAAGAGGGATCATACAAAATGCATGTTATTTTTTTTATTTACTACTGACCTGAATAAGACACCCACAGAAAAAAATAATAGTTGAATTTATAAATATGACCCCATTCAAAAGTTTACATATGCTTTACCTGAATGATCCACAGCTGTGTGATTTTTTTTTTTGTGATAGTTGTTCATGAGTCCATTGCTTGTCCTGAACAGTTAAACTGCCCACTGTTCTTCAGGTGCCACAAAATCTTTAGTTTTTCAGCATTTTTTTGTATTTGAACCCTTTCCAACTATGACTGTATGATTTTGAGATTCATTTTTTCACACTGAGGACAACTGAAGGACTCATATGCAACTATTAAGGAAAAACCATGCATTAAGAGCTGGGGGTGACAACTTCCGAACAGAATGAAGATGTGTACATTTTTCTTATTTTGCCTAATTATACATTTTTTTCCATTTAGCACTGCCCTTCAGAAACTACAGAAGATACTTACATGTTTCCCAGAAGACAAAAGAAGTTAAATTTACACTGATCTTCAAATTCAAAACGTTTTAACCCCACAGCTCTTGCATCATGTTTCTTTCTCAAGCATCAGTGAGCATTTGAACATTCTGTAATAGTTGCATATGAGTCCCTCAGTTGTCCTTAGTGTGAAAAGACGGATCTCAAAATCATACAATCATTGCTGGAAAGAGTTCAAATACACAAAAATGCTGAAAAACCAAAGAATTTGTTTGACCTGAAGGATTTTTCTGAAGAACAGCGGGCAGTTGAATTGTTATGGATATATAAAACAGCTATGGATCATTCAGGTAACAACACTGTATTAAGAATCAAGTGTTCGTAAACTTTTGAATGGGGTCACTTTTATAAATTCAATTATTATTTTCTCTTGTGGACTAAACATCTTTTATGTTAAATTTCTTATTCAGGTCAGTACTAAATAAAAAAAAAATAACATGCATTTGGTATAATCACTGTTTTGGTAAAATAATAAACATTTTACAGATTCTGCAAGGTGTATGTAAACTTTTGACCTCAGCTGTATATAATTAATCAAATTAAAATTATATGGTTGAATGTACAGGAAGCAATATTTATGTTAATTACAGCATATTATCATTGTATACCATAAAACATGAAAAAATAATTTTACTATATATAATTAAAATTTGTAAGTGAACGTAAGCGAAAGTATATAAACTATTAATGATAACAAATCACTCGCCATTTACAGTTGTGGTAAAAGTTAATTTTAGACCCGGGCTACTGTGATTGCATCAAAGTTAAGGTGGTCAGGCTATGCTAGTTCCTTTACTATGGGAAAATCACTGATTAACTGCTCAATATACATTCTTTGATGCATGCATTTGCTGAGTCTCTAACCCATCAACAGAGAAAGCAGCAGATATTGCACAAGTGACCCAAAATAGAGTTATACCGTCACAGGAGAAATCAGGCATGGCTACATCCTGTATGGGGATCTCCTTCAGGAAGGCAGGTTTCTGGCAGCGTGGGTTGCCACTAACCACCCTGGTCTTCTTAAGCCACAGTCCCAGCCAGGCCAAGTGACAGTCACACACGTAAGGATTAGACAGCAGGTTACTGTACACAAACAGAAAGAAAACACAAACCTAATTACAACGGAAAGCAATCAGCAGGGTTAAATTAGCACATAAACGATCAAACTTCAGCCCATTTAACACAGCACGAGAACTGCATTTGCATTTAAATAGCAATACAATTACATATTACGACTGCGATGCAACCTGCAATGCTGACAGTGTTCGATAGATACGTTGTTGTAATACTGTTACTAACGAATAAGACAGAGACACATTTTCATCAAGTTTGGGTACTGAACGATCCATCAGCCAATGGCTACAGGGACCACTAGAGCAGAGGCTTCAGAATCAACATATTGGCCCATTTTTCATGCGTCCTCACTGAGTTCTAAAAGTTCAGGTGGTGGCACACAGACCTAAATCATAAAATTGTAGCCTTGAGTTGAAAGCGTCACCAGCAATGACTTTAGAAGGCCCACCAGGGAGCCGGTTGACGGCCCACTCAGATGGCCGTCTAACTGATGCATTGCTGAAACACACAGGCAGGAGCAGCAGCGCTAGTACAGGAACTCTTTCATACAGTGCGAAATAGAGTACATGAGAGTGTCTGCTACACTACAGCCTGCGGGATAAATTAATCGAGTGTGCTGACCTTACGCTGCTTTGCCAATAGCTGCTTCACAGCTTGAGAGGATGGGCCATGTTAACACCACCCTATATCCCGCACCAGAAACGTGTTTGCCTTTAATTATTCCTACACCGCTTTCTGTACACGCTTCAAAGGGCAAAGAAACAAGACAAGCGAGGCAGATGTTTGCTTTGGGAATGATATCACAAACTAGACAAGTGAGATTATTTATGTTGCTAAATTTAATAAATGGGACATAACTGACAAAACACATGGCTATTTTTACTGGGATAATCACAAATGTGAGCGCTCAAAAGTAACCTCTGTCCTGACTGCTCACTCCAAGCTCTCCGACCGGAAACACACTCCGGCTCCGCTCTAATTTCGGCAGAGGTGGAGGGATGAATGATGGAGTGAGAGAGAAACAGGAGGGAAGTGTGCCCAACATGCCTGCTGCACTACTGTGGGAGGAGAATAGCTGGGGAGGCCTTGCGCTCTCTGTCTCTCTCTCAGTCTCTCTCTCTTTGGATATTTTTAGCTGCCCTGTGCTGAAATGGACATGGCTGTGTCAGCCGCTGGGTAATTAGAGAGCTGGCATCAAAAAAGAGAGAATGAAAAAGAAAGAGTCTGAGAAAAAGCACAACAGATTGATTGGAAAAGTTGGCTTACAGCATAAGGAGGAAGAAGGAAATGAACGGTTTTTGCAGTTTATACACAATATATGTGACCCTGGACCACAAAACCAGTCATAAGTAGCACAGGTATGTTTGTAGCAACAGCCAACAATACATTGTATAGGTTGAAATTATCGATTATCGCCAAAAATCAGTAGGACATTAAGTAAAGATAATGTTCTATGAAAAATTTAGTAAATTTCCTACCAAAAACATTTAAAAACGTAATTTCTGATTAGTAATTGCTAAGAACTTCATTTGGACAAATTTTAAGGCGATTTTCTCAATATTTTGATTTTTTTTGCACCCCCAGATTCCAGATTTTCAAATAGTATCTCGGCCAAATATTGTCCTATCCTAACAAACCATACATCAGTGGAAAGTTATTTATTTAGATGATGTATAAATCTCAATTTTAAAAAAATATATGCTTATGACAGGTTTTGTGGTCCAGGGTCACACATTATTATATACAAACTATATATATAGAGAGAGAGAGAGAGAATATTTAGAATAAAAAACAATAGAATGTTTAAAAAATAGAATATAGGAGAGAATATTTAAGAATATACTGTTCTATTTGAGAACACAATATTTAAAAATTTAAAATGTAAAAAATTAAATATGTTTTATCAAGCATATACGAGCGAAACAAAACAAAACACAAACAGAACAAAGCACAGCATATATTTATTGTGTATTTTTCATATATTTGATTATGTGTAATTTATTGTTTGTTTGTACTGTGATATGTGAGTTCAATGTTGTGGCCATGTCAGCTGTCCAAGAAGAATTTCCCCAGATACGAGACAATAAAGTATATTCTTCAATTCTTCTCAATATATAGACAGAACATTTAGAACCAAATATTTAACATTATTTTAATATTTAAAAATAATTAGATTAATTAATTATTTTATTGTTTAAGCGGAGACACTGCACAAAACAGTTTTTTTCATGCACCTGTCAAGTTTGAGATTTTGGGCTTTTTGGTTTTTAATAAATTGTTTTTTTTTCAGACTAGTGGAAAGAAAACATCCAAAAGACACTGTTAAGTGTTTCTTTTATAGCACTTTATCTATTTGTGTTAATAGATTTCAATTGCAATACATATTTTTTAAGACCGTTTTCTCAATATGAGCCATAAATCTCAACTTTAGTAACATATACACACCAAACTTTACATTTTATTCCTGTCTATATTTACAGAGGGACTTGTTCATATATAATTTGTTTGATTTTATACATTTTATATTATTTTATTATTTTTTCTGAATGAGTGACAAAATGAGATACCCAAATTTCCCCCAGTAAAACAATTGACTCTAATATGTAAAAAATATATGCAAATTAGCGCACATTTCATTAACTAATGCCTCATTTGCATATTTAAACCTAACATTTTAGAAAACTTGTAATACAAAAAATGTTTGCAATTATCAATGTAATCAATCAACTGGGTAAGTAAGACGATTAACGATAACGATAACTACTCATTTTTTTTACCCTGTTTAGCTGCAATGTCTCTCGCCTTAAGCATAGAGGAGCTAAACAAAACAAAACAACAAAACACAAACAAATCTATTTATTCTATATATTTATTCTATATTTTTAATATATTTGGTTATGCGTATTGTATTGTTTGTTTGTACAGTCAGTGATATAAATTTGATGTTGTGTACGGCTGTCCAAGAAGAATTTTCCAGAAATGGGACAATACAGTATATTATACAATAAAGTATATTCTTCTATTCTTCTCAATATATAGACTAAATATTTAGAATTACATTATTTATTAAATATTTTTATTAATTATATAATAACAACAATAAACAAGAGATGATCTAAGAACATCATATTCTATTTTAGAATTCAATATTAAAAAAAAAGAAACATTTAAATATGTTTGTTTTTATCAAGTATGGAAGAGCACAAACAAAAACAAAACAAGTAAAGTAAAGCCAAGCGAAGCAAAACGTGACAAAAAGAAAAAAAGGAAAGGAAAGCAAAGGAAAACAACACAAAATAAAAAACAAGACAACATTTTTAAAAAAGCAAAATACATAGACCGCTCTATAGCGTTAAGCTAGAAAAAGGTTCTCAAGGAAGTTTACATGCCTTGATAAAATAAGGAAAATTTATGTTACTGATTGGATGACTTCATTGTGTAAATTCTTCCTGTTGTTTATGCATGCTAAACTTGATTAGACGGTCAGAAAGGAATGAACGACACCCTATGCAAATCAGAACAATCTGAGAGTCTGCTCTGAATCTGCTCACATATTTCAGTTTGCAGAAAGAGTTCACCGAATGAAAAAGAGAACCATGTGTATTGCTGCACGTTGTGATGTGTGCCAGGAATACAGCCTGATATGATAATTCAAATGGTTACAGATGCTTGCTGTGTTGGCAGTCATCATTTCCATCTTTTGTTTTTTTTCCCCCCCAAATTATGATTCCACCAGAAGTTATTCTGAATGCTTAACGGCATCTGTTTATCGATGAACATCTGTGAGATCTCTTTCAGTTTTCTCTGTTGATCTTTGTCTTTCTTGTCATTCCCTCAGGGCTGACATACTAGAGCTCATTTTTTGTTGATCAGTTTTTTGTTTACCTCCCTCACAGAAAGCTATGCAGATATTAATCTGCATTTAAAAAAATGCACCACACTCCATTTTCACCAGCTGTTCCCAATTTTTTTTTTTTTACAGCACACAATCAAATACAAAAATGAAATGGCAGAAGAATGAATTCAGTACATTTGCCTTTGTATGGACATCATCATCATCGCACAAAATTTTGAATCCATTTTTAGACAGCAGAGCGATTTTCCTTTTTAGCCATTTTTGAATAATTCACCCTGCCCCATGGGGCAAGCCAACATTTTCCCAACTGAGGTTCAAGAACGACCGAGACAAGAAAACATAACCTCATAATTTTGAAAAACATCTGCAAACAATAAGAATTCTTTGCTCGAACCACATCCTCATCCGCTTTGCATACGAAGATATAATAGGCGCTTGATTGGTGGTGGTGCGTGACCCGATCGACTGTGTTTGACTTCCTGCGTCTTTGTGAATTTTTCAACTAACTCATTTGTGGTTTTGGTACGGAGACAGCAACATCAGTGAAGAGTTTTATTAGGCAGCAGAGATAGTTGCGCTTTAAAATGCTTAAAAGTCTTAGCCATTATTATTTCCATTTTTTCACACTAAAGAATTTCAGTCAATTATGGGTGCATAATTGATTGCATAAACCCATGAGGGGAATGTGTGTGTGTGTGTGTGTGTGAGGACTCACATGGTGGAGAGGGAATGCAGGGTGTTGAAAGCTCCTGGGGCGATAGTGGAGATCCGGTTATCGTAGAGGGAAAGCAGGCGGACGGAGCTCAGGCCGGTGAAGGTGGCGTTATCCACACAGCTGATCTGATTACTCCTCAGCATCCTGACGGGAACACAGAGGCAGGTGGGATCACATTGAGTCTGACAGACAGTGGCACGTGGCTCACGGGGAGAGTTTATGAGACTCTACCGCTGTTGCAATGCTTTCAGTCAAAGGTGGTTTTACGGTATGACTGCTAACACATCGGAAACATCATTTAGCGAAATGTGGCATGCATCTAGTTGGTGGGTAAATACACACAATCAGGTTCAAGTGAGGAAAGCAGGCGCATATCGAGACGGGAGTCTGGTACGGGTCTGCGTGATGGACTGGCAGTGATTTGATCGTTGGGAAATTACAGGAAGGAAATCTGATGGGGCTTCAGCAGATGCACGCCACTTACTGTGTATCAGACCATTCAAATGAAACATTGATAAACTGGCAATGTTATAACCAGGCAAGTCAGTCAATGTTACATTGCATCATGTGTGTTCGGGTCAAGATTGAGTAAAATAGAACAGTACACTCTTAATGTAGCTCCATTTACTATAAGTTATGGCATGGATCTAAGTATTTTATTTTATTTTCGTTTATTTTTATTTATTTATTTTTTAATGCACCAACACAGACACAATAAATGCAGAGTGAAAATTATTTTTTTGTGATAAAATAAACCTTCTTGAAAAGTCGCTTATTGATATTGTAAGCAATAATAAAAGACATTTAAAAAAAATAATAAATAAATAATTACATTGTTTGTGTTCGAGTCAGGTTTGAGCAATTTGAACAGTAAAACAATAAATATCCTACTAATGTAGCTCCATTCACTATAATCAACATATGGCATGTATTCAAATATTTTATTTATTTTATTTTTTTATTTTTAATGCACCAACACAATCACAATAAATGCAGAGTGAAAATTAGCTGTTTGTAATAAAATAAACCTTTTTGAAAAGTCATATATATTGTAAATTAAGGAAAGACATTTAAAATTGTTATATTGCATTGTGTATGTTCGAGTCAAGTTTGAGCAGTTTGAACAGTAAAACAATACCTTACGAATATAGCTCCATTCACTATAATCACTATAAACATATGGCAAGCTATCCAAATTTTATTTTATTTTTTTATTTTATTTTTTAATGCACCAACACAGACACAATAAATGCAGAGTGAAAATTTAATTTTTGTAATAAAATAAACCGTTTTGAAAAGTTGCTTATATTGTAAGCAATATTAAGACAAGACATTAATTTTTTTTTTTTTTTTGTGTGTGTTCGAGTCAGGTTTGAGAAATTTGAACAGTAAAACAACACCCTACTAATGTAGCTCTATTCACTATAATCAACATATGACATGGATGCAAATATTATTTTATTTATTTTATTTTATTTTATTTTATTTTATTTTATTTTAGTTTAGTTTAGTTTAGTTTAGTTTTTATTTTTAATGCATGCACCAGCACAGACACAATAAACGCAGAGTAAAAATTAGCTTTTTGCAATAAAATAAATCTTTTTGAAATGTTGCTTATATTGCAAGCAAAATTAAGGCATAGATCCAAATATTTTTTTAATTTTATGTTATTTTATTTTATTTTGCTTAATTTTTTTAATTATTTTATTTTATTTTATTTTTAATGCACCAGCACAGACACATTGAATGCAGATTAAAAATAAGAAGTTTGAACAGTAAAACAATACCCTACTAATGTAGCTCCATTCACTATAATCAACATATGGCATGGATCCAAATATTTCTTTATTTTATTTTATTTTATTTTTTAATTGGTTCATTTTATTTTATTTTATAATACACCAACACAGACACAATAAGTGCAGAATGAAAATAAGCTTTTTGTAATAAAATAAACCTTTTTGAAAAGTATGTTGCATATATTGTAAACAATTTTTATTTTATATTATTATGGTTTTTGTTCATTTCGCTCTAATCTATTCTATTCTATTCTATTCTGTTCTATTCTATTCTATTATAATGAAAAATTAAAAAAATGCAAATAATATCTTTTTGTGCCTTCTCTTAAAAAGAACCTGACTTGTCATATAAATGTATTAAATATTTATTTATTTCCTATATAAAACATTATATATAATATAACTTGAAGAGGGTCTCATAAACCCATGAACTAACCCTGGTCTTTCAAGTCTAACTATCTTAGAATCATTTTTTTTTAACCTGAAAATGCAAACCAGACTTAATTTAGGTGTAGATTTTGGTTTAGTGTGTGCTAATTATAACAAGCTTAATTTAAACAACAGACAACTTTGGTTTAGCCTCTGGCTTTCTGGCTTTTGAGACTGCCAGGTAAACGCATCTGCGTCTGACGATGATCTTGGATTGCGGCCTGTTCTGTAACCATGCGCGTCTGCTCTCTGAGATCCTGAGGCAGCTCGCGCTTGACACGGGACAAGATGAGTTTGAGTGCGTGCGGTTGGGGAGGGCCGCGCTGCCCAAAACAATCAGGTTCTCCTAAAGGCCCTCAGCAGCACAAACGGGCTAAATGCAAACCAGAGTCTGCCGTGATGAAAACCTGAAAGCAGCAAATTCGGCATTAAACTCTGACAAACAGGGATCTGAAACGAGCAAACTCAATTTGGACACATACTCCTGGGATTTGAAAGCCACTAAATCCAATATTGCAGGACCATGATTCCATTCATTTGCTCCTATGCACCGCTCTCTCTCCAATTAAGCTAATTAGAGCGACAGCAGACCTTAGGAAGGCTTTTTCTAACCACCAGGCTTCAGAATATGCGTCGTATTAGCATCTATGTTCCCGATAGCGCACCAGCACATGCCCGTAAGTTTCTTAGAATAGCTTCTTGCGGTCAACATCTCGATTAGAAATGACAATCACAGTTTGGTTTCTGCTGAGAACAGGCAATTTTTCATGAAAATTTGCTTCTGAAATAGACTATATGTCCGATTCCTGGAGCACATCTCCAATGCCGTAACTCTAGTATTTGCATTTATATTCAGAATCGTGTGAATACATGAAAAATGAGCTTAAAGGAGAACAATTTACAAATAATTTACTCACCCCCTTGTTATCCAAGATGTTCATGTCTTTCTGTCTTCAGTAGTGAAGAAATTATGGTTTTTGAGGAAAACATTTCAGGATTTTTCTCCATTTAATGGACTTCATTGGTGCCCCGATTTTGAACTTACAAAACGTAGTTTGAATGCCGCTTTAAAAGGCTCTAAACAATCCCAGACGAGGAAGAAGGGTCTTATTTAGCGAAACGACCGGTCATTTTTTTCCAAAAATAAAAATGTATATACTTTTTAAGCACAAAAGCTTATGTAGCACAGGCTCTGGGATGCGCGTCCACAGTGCTACGAATTAGTGATGGGTCGTTCTTGAACAATTCGTTCATTTTGAACGAATCTTTAATGTGACTCGGGAACAAAGAGTCGTCTTGGGAAGTGATTTGTTCAGTCGTGCATGCGGAACATCCTATTAGGTTCTGTACTAGAATTAGTTCACCTGTTTTGAGTCGTTCGTTCATCACGTGACAGCCCCATAAGATGAACGAACGACTCGAACCTGAACACTCGAGATGTGAACTAATCAATTCTTTTTCCCACTCACACTGCATTGGTTAAGTTTATGGGGCTGTCACGTGATTAACGAACGACTTAAACCCGAAAACTTGTCAGATAGTAAGTGAGGTGAGCTAATCATAGACTAAAGACCCAGGTAAACAATGAATTAATATTTTCTGTTTCTTATAGCATT
>JAHKKF010489336.1:0-13291 GCA_019740295.1 Labeo calbasu | reverse complement strand
GATGCTGAAAATTCAGCTGCGCATCACAGAAATAAATTACATTTTAACAGATATTCACATACAAAAAAGATTTTTTGAATTATAATAATATTTCACATTTTTACTGTAATTTTGATCAAATAAATGCAGCCTTGATGAGCAGAAGAGACTTCTTTTTAAAGCATTAATAAATTTTACTAAACCCCAAACGTTTGAACAGTAGAGCTGCTACAGTTGTGTATAAATTTATACATCTGATTATCACATTACAAGTTGGTTTTATTCATCAACAGTGATGAAGATACATACAAAACAAATCTCACAGTAGTTGATTCATACAAAATCAAGCGTATTTCTGAATTTCTGACTGACGGGTGAATTAAGTGTTGAATCAGCATCAAAATCACAAACGTTTGTCAGTCATCAGCGTTTCCAGTGTGGTTTTGTTAATTATAATTGGAGCGATTTGGTTTTGAGAGATTTAATTTTGAGAGGTTAATTCAGAGGGGAATAATGCGTTTTTAATGAACGCTCTTGATGAGACACGCGTGATTGGCGCCGTAATTCTCTGCCCACATACAGACAGAAACACTCACGCCGCAGACGCTCCTTAATGAATCTGTAGTGCTCTTCTGCTCATCACTAATCACTGATCCTACACAGAAATTCTTCATTTAATGGATTCAATTAACAAAGTGAGCCACCAGGAATCAGATCAGTCTGCTGCGGACCACCGAGACGCTTTTAGCAAGTATTAAAACACACAAAAGTGCAATAGTGTGACTTATCCTGGTCCATCAGCCCTCTTCTCCTATAACTGGTTAAATCTGATGTTTAATATAACAAAAAAATATACAATTAAAATAAATGAATCATTCAAAAACAATCAAAATAAAACATTTAGTAATAATTACATTTTTTTATTAAAATCTTTTTAATTACAACTTTTTAAACAGTAGGCTAATAATTAAATTTTAATATGCTAAATTAAAGCAATAATTAAAAAAAACAAACAAAAAAAACCTCTTATACATAATTAAATAAAAATGTCAAATTAAGATAAATCAATCATTCAAAACAAAAATAATTAAAATAAAACACTTAGTAATTATTAAATCATTAAAATGTAAAATTTAAATACATAAATAATTTAAAAATAGAAACAATCAAAATAATAACATAATACAAATTTTAAATTAAAAGAAATAATTTTAATCAATCAAAATAACACACTTAGTTGGATTTAATTAAATTATAAAAAAAATTACATTTAAAATAATTTACAAAAAATCAAAACGAGATTTTTACTAAAAAAAAATAAAATAACATAAATGAAATGAAATAAAAATTCAATATTTTATTTGTTGTCACATGTCATGTGATCTTTAACCAAGAACTGAATCAGAGAAGTGTGAAGATGCATGAATTTATTGAAATAATAACATAAAAATCTCAGGGGGACTTCAAGAAAGTATTTCAGCTGATTAAAAAATCTTTGGGAATGGCTGGTCTAGTGGTTCTTAAAATAAATCTTTTTTGTGTGTTCAACAGATAAAAGAACAGCATACGGTTTGGAAACAACATGCATGTGAGTAAATCATGACGTCATTTTCATTATTCCTTCAACACTCTCGATTCCTGCATCATGTATCACCTGCAACCATGGCAACGGGGCTGCATCCCTATTGGTTGACTCTCTGAATAAGGAAATCAAATGCAACACTGTTGCTAATTAAAACAAACCAACCGATCTAATAAACACTCAGTACAGCATCATCACCAACCGCTGATACATGAACACGATCTCAGCACTGACTCTGTGCTGTTTGTCAGTGTATTAATCAGTGACAGTAGAGTGAGTTAATGAAGCGGCGGTCGGCGTACCTGGGGTCTCTGGGACTGTTTGGTCGACTGGTTGATCGTAACCTGTTCTCATTCCCTCCAGCTGAGACTGTGAGCGGACTCAAGCGTCTGTGACAGAGAATCACATCAGTCAAACACACACACACACACACACACACACACACACACACACAAATACACTCATGAGTGACCCTCACTTGGGCTCATCCGGTGACGTCTCCTGCGTGTTCCCATTGGTCTGGGCGGGGCTGTGGGCGGGGCTGTTGTCTGGACTGACGTCTTCCTTTGTGCCGTTCTGGGCAGGAAGTTCGAGGCACGCTTTCAGACCCTCCCATTGCTGCGCTGCGTTCTGGATCGCGAGTCGACGTCTTTCCTGCGACAAAAAGAAAGAGCGGGGCCTTCAGAACTGCGTCAATCACTCACTAATTACTATTATTAAATCATTCGCAATTGAAATTAATACGAATTTAAATATTAAAAATATACACTTTTAATTGCACATACTAAAATAAATTAAATGGTAAAAATGTGAAAATAAAATAAATGTGACCCTGGAGCAGAACACCAGAGTCAAGTAGCACGGGTATATTTGTAGTAATAGCAAAAAATAAATTTTATGGGACAAAATCGATTTTTCTTTTATGCCAAAAATCATTAGGATATTTAGTAAAGATCATGTTCCATAAAGATACTTTGTTAATGTTCTACCGTAAATATATCGAAACTTGATTTTTGATTAGTAATATGCATTGCTAAGAACTTCATTTGAACAACTTTAAAGGTGATTTTCTCAATATTTTGATTTTTTTGCACCCTCAGATCCCAGTTTGTCAAATAGTTTGTCAAATATTGTCCTATCCTAACAATACATCAATGGAAAGCTTATTTATTCAGCTTTCAGATGATGTATAAATAAAAAAAAAAAAATTACCATTATGTGCTCCAGGGCCACAAATGGTTTTTAAAATAAAATAAAACACTAAATAAAATTCAATCATAAAAATTTTAAATGATAAAAACAACCCAAATAAAACATTTACTAAATGAATAAAAAAAAAAAAAGTGACTTAATACAACAAGAGTCGCAACAAAAATAATAAAATAATAATAATAATAACTGTAACATAAAAATAATTCAAATAAAACCCTAAAAACGTGTTGTGTCTGGTGACCATAACCAACGTCAGAGAACATGCAAACGCGTTGATAAATTGTTCAAACATGAACTTGACTAACATGATGAGATTTGATGAGACATTTGATGAGATTCTCTCATCTGGAGTGTCTGCACTGTTCTATATCCATAATTAGAGCCTCATGAGATTCAGATCAACAACATTCTGGAGAAACTGTAGTTGTGTTTTATGTTCTTGACCTCCAGATGCTCCTAGAGAATAAAGACTGAATCCTGGGACTGAATGTGTCACACAGATGTCAGAGCTCAAGCATCGCTGTCATCCAAAAGAATTTGACTGGTTCCATCCATATGTCTGGATGAGCTCCATATCCCATCATGCACCAGGGCAGCATCTGATACGTGTGCAGCCGCTGCCACCCACGATCAGCACTTACAGGTGATGAATGCACCACTCCTGTGTGTGAGCGAGTGATACTGAACTCAACGGGAATTATCAGGCTTACATTACAAATCCCTGCTGGATCTCAGCACTCATCAGCGCACGGTCAAAAACACTCACGCGTGCAAGAAATCACGACTGCAGAAACTGGCGCTCCTCCTCAATGTTTGTTTTCCAGCACTAATATCTTGACATTCTTTACTTGAGATGAAAAATGACAGAAGATAATGAAGGAATGCATCAAAATGAAGTGAGTTTTCCCTCTGAATTGAGCTGATTGTTTTTGAGATATGTGTTGTGTTCTCATTCTGTGTTAAAGTGTGTGTTTGTACCTTGTGTGCAGCCTGTTTGTGACTCTCTTTCTTCTTCTCATCCTCCTTTCGTGCTGAAACACTCGCCGTGCGTCTCTCCTCCTCCTGCACAACAGCAGCACAGTCAGCATGCAATTAACACACACACACTTCACAAATGCCTCTGCTGTGTGTGTGTGTGGATCAGAGAGGATTATTTTCAGATAAATTGCCAACCGCCCAGCTGTTTGTTTCCCAGCATGCATTGCAGCAGTTTCGGAGGTTTTGGTACAGGATCATTTGGAGAGAGATGGAGATCAGGCTACACACACTCACTGTCTCTCTGAATGTGATTTACTAATAAACGAGTAACAAAACTATGGAAGCCAATTTTCGCCACTGAATAAAAAATAAAAAAGCTAATTGCGACTTTTTATCTAGATATAAACACAAAATTGCAAGTTATAAAGTGAGAATTGCAGGATATGAACTCACAATTCTGACTTATGTCTCACAATTGCAACTTTGTATCTTGCAATTCTGACTTTTTTCTCGCAATTTCGAGTTATAAAGTCCAGTTCTGAGGAGAAAAAAAGACTGATATGTTATAAGTTGCAATTGTGAGTTTATATGTCATTATTCTCAGAATTGTGAAATAACAAGTCACAATAAACTTTTTTTTAATATGTTATTCAGTGGCAGAAACAGGCTTCCACACAAAACAGTCTTTAACATGACAGCTGATAATCTGCACTATAAATAACATACAACACTCCTCTTTTCATGCAGTTTTGAACACGTTTGATCAGCTGATCCAGGATCTGTTCTATAAATCAGCACATCACAGAGGCCACATGTCAGATCAGCTTTTCTCTGAGTTTTATGAGTCATTATTCCAGGATGTGTTTAGCGATTCTGGCCGATGGGGAATTCTTTAGAAATGAGCTGTGTGTATTTTTGTAATATTTCTCATTATTACATGCTCAGATCAACAGTGACTGAAATTACCTGCTGTGATAAACTCATTTAACATCATTGTTTGCTTCTAACAAAAACAATCCAGGCCACAAAATGTATATTTGTTTTTTTTTAGCTTTTTAAAGATATTTTAGAAAAATATACATTCATAAAATATATTTATACCGATAAATTAATTATTTTTTTAATAATTATAATATCTATTTATTAATTATTTTTATATTGGTAAAGGTACCAAAAAATACAAAAAATATTTATGTAAATTATGCAGCTCTAATTTTACTCCATGACAGCTACAAATAAACAATCACAAATTCTAGAAAATGACTACATTTAAATTAATTTTTTTGCCTCCTGCTATCACAATACCTGGTTATTTTGAAAATACAATGTTTCACA
Source organism: Labeo calbasu (assembly GCA_019740295.1). NCBI lineage: Eukaryota > Metazoa > Chordata > Actinopteri > Cypriniformes > Cyprinidae > Labeo > Labeo calbasu. Next base: position 8,205 of record JAHKKF010489336.1, on the reverse strand, counting down.
ACAGAAACATACTACATTTGAATCATTATTAGAGCCCATGAAATGAATTGTTGATGTTTTTCTGTTTAAACCTGTCCCTGTTTAACCCATTTTGTTTACATCACAACTGTGACATATTTTTGTCATAACAAATGTGACCCTGGAGCACAAAACCAGTCTTTAGTAGCACGGGTATATTTGTAGCAATAGCCAAAAATACATTGTATGGGTCAAAATGATCGATTTTTCTTTTAAGCCAAAAATCATTAGGATATTAAGTAAAGATCATGTTCCATGAAGATATTTTGTAATCTGACTACTGTAAATATATCTAAACTTAAGTTTTGATTGGTAATATGTATTGCTAAGAACTTTAAAAGTGAATTTCCCAATATTTAGATTTTCAAATAGTTGAATCTCAGCCAAATATTGTCCTATCCTAACATCAACCATACATCAATGGAAAGCTTATGTATTCATCTTTCAGATGATGTATAAATCTCAATTTCAAAAAAATGTACCCTTATGACTGGTTTTGTGGTGCAGGCTCACAAATAGGCGAAAACAAGTCATCATTAGTGCACACACACACACACACACTCGACAGTCTGTGAAACAGCATTAAAGTCAGCGGGACTCACTGTGACGCGCTTCATGTCGAGCAGCTGAAGGTGTGGCGAGCAGCAGCGGAGGAGAGTCTGTCTGTAGCATGACTCCAGCGCGACAGGATTCCCATCAACGCTCAGCTCGCTCAGAGAGCGGCAGTGCCACAGACAGGCCAGCGCATCAAACCTACGACACGAGATAATCATCAACTCAAAGTCAGGTCACCCTTATTATTACAATGTAGAATGTTTCAAAGCAGCTTCACAGTAAATAAACAGGAACGGTGTCATGTTACTTCCCTCTGCATGGAAGCCTGCTTCTGCCGTGGAATTGAAAATAAAAAAGGTAATGACTTTTTAATTACAAACACACTCAGAAAATGAGAATTCTGCAATAAAACCCTAGCCTGCAAGATATAAAGTCAGAATTGTGAAATAAAAAGTTTTTTTTTTGCATTCCGTGGCATAAACATGCTTCCATATCTCCGTCCCAAAACTGAATGAATAAATCAAATGAACTTACATACACGATGCGTGACCCCGTGACCCCAGTTAGCCCCGCCCACAGACTCTCTCTCACACACACACAGGCAGGGCTGTGGATGCAGCAGTATGACACAGCAGTAATGAGGGACAAACACGGCCGTCACACCGCATCAGACTGCAGCACTCCCTTAGCAACCACAGCATCCCACCATGACAACACAGCAAAAACACATTGCTAAATCATGTTCCCATGGCTACAGAATCAGACACACTAGATGACTGTCCGAACGCCTCCACCCATGTGTGTGTCGTGCTACTGCAGTATGAGGACACGACGCGTCCTCAGACAGGACGGGGTTAAACGCACGCGAACGAATGCGGCTCTTACCTGCTGATCCTGTTAGCGCTGAGAAACAGACGCTGCAGACGAGGAAGATTCTCCACATCCGTCTGCAGACAAACAGAGACACACAGAGAGATGATGCTGCATCCCACAGTCACCGGCACACCGATCCATCCGCCCGAACACACACACACGCGCACACACACATGCTGATGGGAGGGGCAGCGGAAGAGCAGGACGACTGCGGGGGAGGGGAGAGAGAGAGAGTGTGTGTGTGTGTGTGTGTGTGTGTGTGATGCTCAAAGTCAGCACACACATGCAGGAAGTGTTCGACAGCAGAAACAGCCAGTCATTGTGTTCAGCTGAGGGTTTTTCACGAGCAATATGCGGTTGCTAGGGTAATCAGGATGGTTGCTAAGATGTTTCGCAGTGGTTGGGGATGGTCGCTGGGTGGCTGCTATGGTGTTGAGGATAGTTGCTAAGATTTTTAAGGTGGTTGCAAGGATTTTAACTATAGTTGCTAAAATGTGGTTTCTAGAGGGTTGCTAAGATGGTTCTAATTGGTTGCTAGGGTGTTCAGGATGGTTGCCAAGATAAATAAATTACTGGAATATTTATATCATCAATCAGTGAAAACACAGTGTTTGATTGAACAACACAAACAAGATATGTGTGTTGTTCCTGCTGTCTGAATGTCTGCATTGATCATCCTCTCTCTCTCTGACTGCAGCTAAATTTAGCAGCGATGTCCCAGACACTAAATGACGTCACAATCCAGCTGATGTCCTACACAACTCCAACAATCACACACAGAGAGACAGACAGACAAATGACACCAATCACAGACAGACGGACGGACAGACAGACAGACAGAGACAGGCAGACAAACAGACGGACAGACTGATGGACAGGCAGATGGACGGACAGACAAACAGACGAATGGATGGACGGACGAACGGATGGACAGACAGACAGAGACGGACGGACAGACAAACAGACGGACAGATGGACGGACAGACGAACGGACAGACAGAGACGGACGGACAAACAGACAGATGGACGGACAAATAGACGAAAGACAGATAGATGGACAGACAGACAGAGACAGACGGACGGACAAACAGACATATGGAGGGACTCATGGACAGACAAACAGATGGACAGACGGACAGGCGGGTGGATGGACAGACAGACAGACAGACAGACAGACAGAGACAAACGGACGGACGGATAGATAGACGGACTGGCAGACAGATGGATGGATGGACAGATGGACGGACAGACAGACAGTCAGAGACGGACAGACGGGCCGACAGACAGAGAGACAAACAGATGGATGGACAGCTGGACAGACAGACAGAGATGCAAGGATGGATGGACGGACAGACAGGCATACAGATGGGCCGAAAGACAGACGGACGAACAGACAGACAGACAGACGCAAACGAATGCATGAACAGACAAACAGGTGGACAGATGGACAGATAGAGTCCTTCATGTATGTGATGGACACTAATACGTGTGCAGCTCCTCACCACAGATGTGATGCTGTTGTGACGGAGGTTTAGTTCAGTCAGACAGTTCAGACCTCGCAAATTCTCCACTCGAATGATGTGGTTTCCAGAGAGATTCAACAAACGGAGCTTTGACAAACAAGACACGTTTTCAATCTGAGAGATCTGAGGAGAGAGAGAAAGAGAGAATTAGAAAGATTTCTATAGGAAATAAATGCTGTTCTTTTGAACTTTCTATTCATGTGTGAACCCTGAAAAAATAAACTGTATGATGGTTTCCACAAAAAATATTGCGCAGCACAACTGTTTTCAACATTGATAATAATCAGAAATGTTTGTTGAGCAGCAAATCAGCATAATAGAATGATTTCTGATGGATCATTTCTGACACTGAAGACTGGAGTAATGATGCTGAAAATTCAGCTTTGATCACAGAAATAAATTACATCTTAACAGATATTCATATCGAAAACAGCTATTTTACATTCAATCTTATGTGACACTCACACACAGGCATCTGTCATCATGACATCCAGACCATGATCCAAACCATGAATTGACGGATTCTGGCCTGTATGGCTGTTTAAAACTTACAGTAAAATGACACAGATGCACAGAGCTGACATATTAAATGTAGATTGTTTAAAAAAGAAACAATGAGCCACAAACTGCTGCTCCTCAAAAGCAATGAGGCGTTAAACCCCGCATACGCGTCCAACAGCTGACGGAAAGCACACAAACCAACACTTAACATGATTAAAATAGACTGACGCAGGAACTAAATGACAGAAGGATGCTGGAAATGATTGATCCGCCTCAAAAACACCCTGTGTCTCCTTTCATGATGAGGGTTTGTGATGGATTATTCACAGCAGTGAAGAGGCGGAGCTACTTATGCACAGCATGATCAAACCACCAATCAACCAATCAGCATCCGCCTCCACAATCACAAGACAAACAAAAATAGCACAAATGCTGCTGCTTTACATGAACAGAGTGCAAAATATGACCTTCTTTAACATGATGTGATTAACCTTGAAAAAGCTGTTGGTCTTTCAGAAGGTCAAATTACTTTACATGTTTTCATTTAGATATTGAACTAAACTGTTTGCACGGAAAACTTAATACTCATGTTAAAGTCACGATGAAATAGATCTTTTCTTTCATATCGTTACATACATTCAGTATAAGAAAAAGATCTGAAAATCTGAAGAATAAATGTAGGGCGGGGTTTGATTCTGTGCATTGGTTGTTGATTGGATATTAATATGTGGGCGTGGCTCTTATGTGAATGCAGATGAGCATGAGCTGTAGAGGCAGAGTTTAAGAGCACTAAATGATTACAGAAATCTTACATCACAAGAGAAAAGATGATCCAGTTATGATGTTTTAATTCAACATTACAAGGTCAATAAATGTTTCAAAATAACATATGCATGGACAAATTGTTCATAAGATGATTTATGCATTTATTTCCATTTTATTTGGCTGTGATTTGATGGTAGACACATCTAACAGGATTTGTGCATTTATTAAGACGCCGTGCAGCTGTCAGTGTCTAATAATAAAAAAATCAAATGCAATATTGCCTAAGAATCTGTACCTGATTACTGTGCAAGTCCAGAACGTCAAGTTTAGTGAGGCCGTCCACATCACAGATCCTCTGGATTCTAGGACACACATTCATTGATCACTGATTAATGCATTAAATACAGCAGCATGAACAGAAAACACACGCAGAATGACTGAATGGAGTCGTGTGAACAGGAGAAACTCATTCAAGTCACTGGGTTCATGTGCAGCTCCCTCGAGACGCAGCACAGAAGCGGCTCTGAGAGGAGAGATCCGTTACGACGAATCCCTCACGGACACAGAGAAATACTGACAGAGAGTAATGAGATCCTGCGGCATTCAGCATGAGACTCAGCAAACTCCTCAGAGAGAGACGAGGCGTCTTCAGGTGAACATGACGGCTTAGATTTCACCTCAACAAAAACATGAGAAATGATATAACGCAGAAATGAAGCCTAATGCATTCTGATGCGTTTTTGCACAGGGCTGTTCTTCTCACAACAATTATGCAGAAAATTTGTGTAACACTTTACTTAAAGGATTAAAAAGGTATTTTTAATTATGCCTTTTAATGCATCTCATGAATAACTGTAACTTCATTTATAATTCTTTTTAAGAAAGTACAATGCATTAAAACATGACCAACAATCAATTGCAGATGCAGAGAATCTGCAAATATTATAATGCATTTTAACTTTAGTTAAAATATTTATTTATGGAAATATTTAATGCATTAAAAATGCATGTTATGAAGGACTTCATATCGCATTATCATAAAGTCTCCAAGTAAAGTGTTAATGAAATTTGCTGCATAATTGTTGTGAAAACAATATCAGAATGCAAAGTGGATTTAATGCTCCTCTAAATGGGCTTGAGGTTTTTCCTTCGGGAATATGATGTAGACGTTTCCAAACATCAGAATGCAACTTATTCAATAAAACACACCAGCTTTACTTCAGATATCAAACGCTGACAGTTTAATTGGGGTTGTGTTGGATTTAAGAGCAGGGTGTGAGCATTCCTGTGGGATTACACAGCTACAACTAGACCAGAGTGAGTGTGTGTGTGCGTGTGTGTGTGTGACCCGACAGCCCACCCACCTACACACACCCTCACACACACACACACACTCACCTGTTCTTCCCGAGCAGCAGCACACGCAGCGAGGTGAGAGAGGAGATGCCAGACATGTCAATCACGCGGTTGTCATAGAGATCGAGGAACACGAGGCGCTGCAGGTGAAGCAGGTCCTGCAGGTGTGAGATGAGGTTGTGCTGCATGTTGAGGAGACGCAGGTTCTCGACCCCGTCCAGACGAGGGACAATCGTCAAACCGCGCCTGCGGGACACGGATCACAGATCAGTCAATCAGTGTCTTAATCAACTGCCATACAGACGTCTAATTACACTGCATCTGCTAAATGACTCTTTCTTGAGAAAGACTCTCCTGCCACCTACTGGTGTGATTGTGTCATGACGTGTTCACACACACTGATTCCTCAAGCTTAAACCTTTGAATATTAAGGAAAGACACTGCAGGGAAATATGTTTTTTTTTATGCACCTGTCTAGATTGAGATTTTGGGCTTTTTGGTTTTACATAGTTTCAAGTGTTTTTTCTAATGTAAAGAAAACATCCAAAAGACACTGTTAAGTGTTTATTTCATAGCACTTTATCTATTTGTGTCAACAGATTTCAATTGCAATACATATTTTTAAAGGCTGTTTTCTTAAAATGAGTTTTTTCTCCCAAACTGAGCCATAAATCTCCACTTACACACACCAAACTTTACATTTTTATTTCTGTTTATATCCCAAAGATTTTTAGAGGGATTTGTTCATATGTAATTTGCTTGATTATATACAACATTTTATTCCCCCCAAAATTGTAAAAAAAAAAATATTGTTTTCTGTCTGTTCTAAGTTTTTTCTGAATTATGGAGCGACAAAAACATTTGACTCTAATATGTCAAAAAAAAAAAATACACAAGAATTTTGAAACTGACTCATCCAGTGTTTAGATTTTTGTACTGGACATTTATGCAAATTAGCACATATTTTATTAAATAATGTCTCATTTGCATATTTTAACGTTTTAGAAAACTGGTAATACAAAAACTGTTTGCAATTATTGAGTTAATCAATCAACTGGACAAGTAAGGTGTTAAATATTAGTTATTTTTTACCCTATTCACCTGCAGTGTATTGCCTTAACTAGAATAAAAAAAAAAATACAAACATTAAAAATCATGTTTCAAAATGTTGCATCAAATTCTCAGTGTCAGTCATTATTTAACAATTAATGAATATGAAAAAAGAAATATGGCTGGTGTTTCTCAGGATGTTGCTATCATGCATGTGACTTTCTTTGTGAATTGAACCAATGATCTTAAGTATTTTTTCACGGTTTGAGCACACACACACACACACACACACACACACAAAATACACATCTACCAAAAAAAATAAACATAAATAAATACTACTACTACTAATCAATATTTTGAATTTAAAAAATATAATATTTTATATAATATAAATTTTATTTTCAAATTCTGTTATTTTGTGAAAAACAAATGTTTAAAAATACTGCTTTAAAAGCATTAAATACAGGAAAACATACACAAACTTAAAAAAACCTAACTAAATAAACAAATAAACAGACCTTGATTTTTTTAAAGAAAAACAATCGTATGTTAAAAATACAGCTTAAATGCAGTGTTAAATACAGCTTTAATCATGTGCTCTCATGTTTGTTACTACATTTCATTGCAGTTGCTAGGGTGTTTCTTTCTAAAGGTAAATAAATGGGATACCGGTCCAGATCCAGTCTCTCCGGACAGGAAGTGATGTCATCTCTGAAGCTGAAGGCAGACAGGAAACATGGGACAGAACTGTCACGCAGACTTCCTGTGTCACCTGAAGAGGAAGTTTTATGATGAGTGCTATAACAACTGCATTTCACGCAGATGTTGCTGTGATTCAGCGTCTTACCCCGCATGTAAGTGAGCGCTGCTTTGCTCTGAGGGGACGCGGACCCCGCGCTGTGAGCGGCCCTCTTCACGCGGTACGCCTGCGGCCCCAGATCTCCCACCATCCCCACAGGAAGAGCCACAGGGAGAGAGAAAACACCACGATCCGCTGGCGTGAGCTCACTGTCACAGGACAGGACCGGAGCGCGCAGGGGACGGAGAGACACGTGCAGACGAGCATCTGACCAACACACACAACAACACAGAAATGAAAGAAGATTAGTGTTGTTTATATACAGATAAACAATTACAGATGCATAAAGATCAACTGTATTCAAATAAATGAGAAAACAGTAAACAATCACTGGCACATAATAAAGTAGTAATATAGTAGTATTATTAGATAGTGATATTATGACAGTAGGGAGTTCTGTACCGGTTCTGGATGTGTTTGGTTTCACTGAGTCCACATTCAGTGCTTTCTGCAGGTCATTTGAAAACCTCAGATCGAGCTGACAAAAGAAAAGAGTGACAATATTCAAGTTATTATCAGTTTATTAACAACTACTGTGCATCAAACACTATTGGATACATATATATGATTTGATACACTACTGCTCAAAAGTTTGGAGTCAGCATGATTTTTCTTTGAAAAAAATTAAATACTTTTATTAATCAAGGATGCATTAAATTGCTCAGATTTATAATGCTACAAGACTTCTATTTCAAATAAATG
>JAHKKF010489330.1:0-10085 GCA_019740295.1 Labeo calbasu | reverse complement strand
GTAAAAAAACATGGACGTAGTGTCCGTGACGTCACCCGTAGGTTTCCGAAGAGCATTTTTGAAGCTCTTAGTGGGCGGGAGTCGGCCGTCGCCATCTTCGAATCGCATCACTGCACGTCACTCCCGGATAATCGAAAATGGGCAAATAGGCGTGACGTGGGTGGAGCTGGTTGCTGAAACTACGCCCGCCGAACGCGACGGTGGTGACAGCCGCAGCAATCCACCTGTCACTTAAGTGGCCACGCCCTAAATTATGCAGAACTTTAAGGCTTAATATAAATTAAACGGATGAGTTCTAAAAAAAATCACCCCCCTCAGAGTTGACATGAAGGGCAAAATGAGCTATATAGACCAAAACCACTTTTTGAACCAGGCTGTAAACATATTTCTGCTGTGAAGTTGGGCATTTTAACATGGGGAGTCTATGGGATTGACTCCCTTTTGCAGCCAGTCTCTAGCGGCCAGTCGATGAATTGCAGTTTTAGTCACGTCCGTGTTGGCCTCAAGAGGGAAACCGGGAGGTTGCCACTTGGGCGCAACTCGCTGAAAAGGGCTTATTTTGCCAAGGTAAAAAAGGCGTTTTTTACACTACCGCTGACAAATTTTAACTAAAGTATGTTATAGACATCATATCAACTAGTGGAAAATAGACGAACTGATGACCCCTTAAACACCTTACAAAAAACTTAAACTTTATTTTTTAAAAATGTATTCGCATTTTATACCGTTGATGGTAGTATTTAAAAAAATGAACTGTCACAGTAATGTTCGTTTGCATTTAGTGAGCAACCTTATAAGTTACAAATGAAAATAAGTCAGAGTTTTCTACTTTTCACCATGTCCTCCGTTGAAGTGTGGCCAGACCCACCTGTCGTATTGCATCAACCAAAACTATTTTATCATTTGGAGAAATAGTGTCCCTTTTAAAACCATTGTTATGCTCTAAAAGTGTAACCCCTTTGAGCACAGTACGATCAAGCTTAAATGGCCCACTTTACCTGAATTTAGCCCATATGTAGCAATTTGGACCACATAAAAAATGCCCATGATAAATGATCAGAAAGTATCCATCCTGTATTCACCCTGCTTCATCTAAAATTACTTAAACCAAGTTGTTTTAAATGAGTAAAAAAGATTTGGAAAATGAAGTTCGAAGGAAGAATTACAATCTAATTTGATCATTTGGGTAAGAGGAAGAACTTTAACCCAACTTTAACCCAATTTAATAATTTTATCCCAGTAAGTTAGGTTACATTATTAACATATTTTAATGTAGTGTAATTCATTACAAATTTGTTGTATAATTTATTACTGCTGTTTACAATTATGTATTTATTAACTGAAGTGACAATGTTTGTACATTTTAAAATATATTTGTCAAATCTGTCAAAAAAAAAAAAAAAAGTAATATGGTGAAACACTATGAATTGACCCTTCATTACGCTTGACAAGCCATTGTACTCTCACGCCACACATCATGTTCTCACGCAGTGAAAAATTAATTGTGGCGCAAAGAGGACACTGGCAACACACCAACAGACAAGACAGTCTCAGCTTTCAAACTGCAATTTTTTAAAATAAATTCAAATAAATACCGTTTTGTGGTTCTTCAATGTGTCGCGACAGTCATCTCTTCATATTTACTAGTATTTATAGCATGGAATAAACATGAATGGACAACAAAAGGTATGTTGTTTCAACTGCAGAAAGATGTCAATACACAATAATACTGTCTACACTCCTGTCTGGTTAGTTTGTCAGACAATGGCAAATTCTGCATTATGATTGGTCAGACAGCCTGTCAATCAAAATCCCCGTAGCCACCTTATTCTTCAACCGAAATAAGCCTATGGGTGAGACTTTCGGTTCATTAGTCGTTATAGGGAAATAATGAGAAGAATAATAACGTACAGTAAACGGTAATACTGCACTACAAACCAGTGTGTTCATAATAAATATAGTACATTAAAATAATATGGCAAGACACACCAATTTGCAATATCAAGCTGCAAAATGAGCTTTTGTACAGCTAAAAAATAGTGCAGATGAGACCAGAAGCCACACCCATAATATTTATAAATGCCTGCGCTCACTCCTACAGGAAAAATAAGGTGGACAGGGTGTATTGTGACATCTGTACTATACACTGTTTATTATATATATTCGTATACATTTTAAATTGGGGGGGAAAGTAACAATTCCTTACAAACTTTAGCATGACCCTAGAAATGGATACATTTTAATTCACAGCTTAATTTACAACAAAGATGAGTTTTATGATTCTTCTTTTTCCTGATGCTGTTCCACATTTGTCCGTTAGGGGAAACCATAGAGGTTCTCCAGCATAGTCTTCAGCATAGAACACCGGGAGCAGACGTTTCAGGGTCCGGTGGACCGATCCGATTACGATTTACACTGCTTCCACTCCCTTTCACACTTGACATGTCTTCATAAATTGGAACTGTGGTTTGATTCTCTGGCTGAGCATTTGGCTTTTTCTGAGGACAAGTTAAGAGGGGAATTTTCACATTAAGAATGACACTATATTGCTTGTTATATGTTAAATAATGTGTTCAGCTGTTGTTGTTGGGGAACCTTACATAATGTGTCAAAAAGAGAGCGATGGCAGAGAGTAGCAGCAGACTCACTCCTACTGCGAAGGTATAGATGAGTAGAGAATACCTCCCACAGGAGCACAGCTCGCCTGAAACAAACAGATTTTGTGGTCAGATGTGAGCTTATTGTTCCATCGCTACAGCCAAACATGAGCTAGTATCTTAAAGGCGTAGTTCACCCAAAAATAAAATTCTGTTGAACCACTGATGTCATGTGGACTGTTTTGAAAATGTTCTTACTGCCTTTCTGGGCCTTGAATGTGTTTGCTGCATTGCTGTCTATGCAGGTTCAGAAAGCTCTCAGATTTCATCAAAAATATCTTAACTTACGGGTTTGCAACGACATGAGGGTGAGCAATTAATGACAGAATTTTCATTTTTTGATGAACTATCCCTTTAAATAAGTGGTCATAATAAGGCAGCTTTTGCTGTATTGTCTTAACAGTCTTTAATTGTAATGGATAGAGTTCGGAGTTCTTAAAGTTTTTATCGTAGGCTGTATCACATTTACTAATTATTATTTTTTAAATAATACTCTTACGCGTCTGAAATCAACGCGTTCACCAACCTGCCGCTTTTACAAGCAGAAAGAGAGCGGATGTGTTCGCCGAGAGCAGATTTGATGGACTTCCTGAGAAATCGCAGACATAAAGCCCCGTGTCTGTGGGTCTTAAATTAGAAAGCGTCAGAGTAACTGTGCGTAATTTCAGCTGTCCGGAGATATTGATTCGCCCCTCGACCCCTGGATCTGCTCTCACGACGTCAGAGATGTTCAACACACTTTCTGAATGAGCAAACCTTCGTCTCAGGTGCAGAAGCGCTGGCCTTGGTTTACTTGCTTGTGCAATACAATCTATGTCCACCGATTCGCCTTCAATCCTTTGGATGTACTGAAAATCTTCAGATGCTGAAAAGTCATGATAAAATGTACATTAAAAAATTAATGAAATCATGACCTTATAAAATTTAAGGAAATGTTTGTCCAGCTTAAAGGGGTCATCGGATGCCCATTTTTTCACAAGTTGATATGATTCTTTAGGGTCTTAATGAAAAGTCTATAATATACTTTGGTTAAAAATTCTCAATGGTTGTGTAAAACAACACCCTTTTTATCTTGCCAAAATCAGCTGTGCAAAAATCATCCCATTCTAGTCGAGGCTGCATTTAATGCAAATGAGCTCTGCTCGCCCCGCCCCTCTCTTCTGTCTATGGAGTGACGAGCCTGTTTACTTTAGCCGCATTTAGCCGCTTAACTTGCTAACTAGCGCATTATCAGTAAAGACGATTGCAAAGATTCATAAAAAAAAACCCTTACACTCACTTCTGCTGTAAGTGAAGCTGGATCATGAATAATTTGCGCAAACAAAGACGGATATATGTAGATCGAGAGGTGCATTCCCCTCACAAACAAACGTAATCTACTGCATCTTCAGCAGCTCAGATGTCGGGAGTAAATGAGGACCACTATGTTCATTATTACATCCAGCAACACAACACCTCAATCTCTCAATTGGAGATATTCTTGTCTAACTTACATCCCTGCTCCAGCATTGAAACAAAGAGGGCGGACTGTTACAGCTGATCTAAGGTAAGACACTCATGTCAATCAACTATCGTGGGAGCGGCCTCTGTGGGTGTGACGCCACAATGACAGGCATCTGACAATGGCTCGATTTGAAAAAGGGAATATTATTTTTACAGATTCATTAAAAACCACTGCATGGATTTTTGTCATTATAGGGTAGATTTGTACATGCACTGCCAACACATATTAATGTTCGAACAGCATGTAAAAGTGAACTTAGCATCCGATGACCCCTATTAATACAGATAAAAAAAAACAAAAAAAAACACATTGGTTCACTGGTAGCCCAGGTATATTTTGTAGCAATAGCCAAACAATACATTCTATGGGTCAAAATTATCGATTTTTCTTTATGCCAAAAATCATTAGGATATTAAGTAAAGATCATGTTCCATGAAATATTTTGTAAATTTTCTACCGTAAATATATCAAAACGTAATCTTTGATTAGTAATATACATTGCTAAGAACTTTATTTGGACAAATTTAAAGGCGATTTTCTCAATATTTTAATTATTTTGCACCCTCAGATTCCAGATTTTCAAATAGTTGTGTCTCGGTCAAATATTGTCCTATCATAACAAACAATACATCAATAGAAAGCCTATTTATTCAGCTTTTAGATGATGTATACATCTCATTTTCAAAAAATGTACCCTTGTGGTCCTAGGTCACATATAATAACTTAAAATATGTGTAAATGTGTAATATAAAACAAGTAGGCCTACGTTTTTCCCATTTAACACTGTAAAGCCGCTTTGACACAATCTGTGTTGTACATCTAACTATCTAGCTATGCTTAATGTAAATTTATGAAGTACGTTAACATGAAATTAAATGAAGATGACTCTGGACCTCAAAACCAGTCATAAGTAGCACAGGGATACATATGTAGCAATAGCCAAAAATACACTGTATGGGTCAAAATTATCAATTTTTCTTTTATGCCAAAAATCATTAGGCTATTGATTAAAGATCATGTCGCATTAAGATATTTTGTGAATTTCCTACCATAAATATATCAAAACTTATTTTTTGATTAGTAATCTGCTTTGCAAAGAACTTAATCTGGACAACTTTAAAGTCGATCTTCTCAATATTTTGATTTTTTTGCACCCTCAGATTCCAAATAGTTGTATCTCGACCAAATATTGTCCTATCCTAACAAACCACACATCAATGGAAAGTGTATTTATTCAGCTTTCGCATGTACATACTATTTCAAAAATTGAATTATTCTTGCTTTTGTGGTTCAGGGTCATATATGGCTTGTTCAGATTCTGACTTTTTATTTTTATCTAGTAAATTGAACTGATATTTCTACAGCACACACACACACACACACACACACACAAAAACATTCTTACAGTGTTCAATTTAAAGTGACATACCTAAAGTCTGCTCCCATAGAATCCAAAAGAATAGGCAGGCTCTCATGGTGCACTTATTAAACATTTCGAAATATCTAAAATAAGTTTCACATCTCTCTGTACTTGCTACTATCACTCCTCTCTTTTCATCTCCAGAGAGCTCCACCTAAAGCACAGGAAGTTCAGCAGACGTGTCTGTATTTGTGTTTCAGTGCTTCATGAATGATAAAATAGAAAGTCCATATATATACTTTTAGTGTAAATTATTCTCTGAATTCATTCACATCTAAATAACTGATATTATTTCAAGCACTTAGGGAACTTCTTTTTCTATGACTTCAACAGTCATATATATACTTCAAGTTTTATTTATATATATATATATATATATATATATATATATATATATACACACACAACTGTTGAAGTCAAAGAAAAAGTTACATACACAAAGAATACACAGGTCATTTGGGTTTTTTTTAATCAGCTTTTATTTATTTTTTTAAACAGGTCAAAAGGAAAAGGCAACTCAGTGCTGCCCTCTACTGCAATGAAAAAAAAAAATTAAACAGACATATTATAGGAATTGTCAAACAATGAAACAATACTCAGTCTTTCCTGTAAAAAGGAAAAAGAGTAATAATTTAGAGAACAAGGACTACTGATTAGTTGGCAGGGAACAGGAAATAATGACTCTTGTATTTAACCATATCTTATATTAATGGTATTTAAATTAAAAACACACACACACACATACAGATCCAGAATAATTATACTTACTCAGTCTAACCTGTAGGGGGTCCTGGATTATATTTTCATTACAAAATCAAGATAGTAGCAACTAGACAGATAAAAGAAACATAACCACAAACTACTTTACAAAACACAAAAGTACCTGATTCATATGGTTGGCTATTAATGAAAGCTTGAAGTAGTTCTATGGACTGATATCAAAGCCAAACTGTGGACAGAAATCCATCAAATACACCATTAGCGGCAAGAAACATTACAACCTTGTCCAATACCAGTGGAAGAGCTTGTTAAATAAATCACACATTGCTTCTCGGTACTCAACCACATATTATTCTGAAACTTCTATGACGCATCAAAAGCACACTATGTATATATTCTGGATTTTCAATCATGCTCATGGAAAGAATGAGGCACGCTGAATAATTTCACCTCATCTTTCAGTTTGTAAAAATAGTGAGGTAACAGTAAAATCTAAACATGACTACTTTAAGGCAGAAGAACTTCGTGTGTTTTATGAAGGTAATTCTTGTGGGGGAGTTTAAAAGAACTCAGCTCCACGTAACTGCACTAAACATGCTGATGATGTGTCATGTTTATGAGCAACTTGCTTTTTTAGAAAGGCTTATTAGTTTGAATAACTGCTAAACTTTCATTGTAATTGCTGCATACTGCTTATATAGCCAAAATCATAGTCTGTGGTAATCAACAGCATGCCATAGATGTGGTTGAAAACAACTCAACATATTACTTTGATATACACTTCCATTCAAAAGATTGAGGCTGGTGAGATTTTCATCCTTACCAAGGCTCGTTTAACCAAAATACAGTGAAAACAGCAAAATTGTGAAATATTTCAATTTAAAGTAACTTTTCTGTTTGAATACAGCTTACAGTAATTTACTCCCATGATCAAAGCTGAATTTTCAGCATCAGTGTTCAGTGTCACACGATCCTTCAGAAATCATTCTAACATGCTGATTTTCTGCTCAAGAAACATTTATTATGAATACTGAATTCATTCAAAATATTGAGCATTTCTTTGAAATAGAAATCTTGTAACAATTTTCTGTCATTTTTGATCAATTTAATGTGCCTTTGCTGAATAAACATCACAAATCTTACTGACCTCAAGCTTTTGATGCACGTATTTCCCACATGTTTGCTAAAACTAAGAGTTAGTTAAGAAAACTCCCCTGATATTAATAAACCCGGGGGCCATCACCAAACTTGCTCTAAGTTTGGGGACATTTGTATCCAACAGCCAAATGGCTGTGAGGCCCCCTGGATACAGAGAGTAAAGAGAGAAAATGTGAGACTTGCCTCAGCCTGTGCAGGGCAACACTGAGACTCTGCCTCAGCCAGTCCCATGGCATTGCTACAAGGAGAAGAGAAATCCTCAGTTTAGGACAACAACCACAGTGAACTATACTCACCACCTCATCTTCCTCTTTCTGAAATGCACAAGTATTGAGCATTACCCTGGACATAAATGATTCCCAGGTTCACAAGGGTTATTTCAATCTCAAGACTGTGATTTTCAGGAAGACTGCTATCTGAATGGTTGTTTTTCTTTTTATCTAGCAGCCATGTGTCCTTGCATAAGAAGGTGAAAATTTAAAGGGGTCTTATCACACATTAACTTCTGATGACTATGTTATTCTTCCCCCCTCAAAAATAGCCATCATTTGTCATAAGTCTCAAATTGCTTTTTTTTTTCTCCATGATCATTCATCTTGTCACTTTCAGCTGCAGCACAAACTCTTAGGATCAAACTAAAATAATCAATGACCTTGAAATGAAAACATTCATCGGCCACTTTTATATTGTTATGACGGACTGATTTTGGAGCGGATGTTTTGAGTTGTAAGCGTGATGTCAAGTTTACATGGTACAAAACTCATTTATCTCGAAAGATCAAAAAAAGTTGATTCCTCATGCTTTGACCCCTTTAAACTCAAACTTTCATATGAAAGGACAGGTAGGAACATCAAACCTGGATGCAAATTCTTCAGCTTTCCTCTCACCCACAAACACATTCAGGCACAATGCAAACACACAGCTTTCATACAAATCACTAGGGCTGGGTTTTGACACAAATTTCACGATTCAAATAGATTCTGATTCACAAGCTTGCGCTTCAATTCGATTTCCGATTCAACATGGATTGTTTTGGATATATATCAGGTACAGTAAATGACAAATTTTAACAGGAAAATGAGTCAATTTGTACTACATTACTATAATATTGAAGGTTAAAATTAACTGATTTGTACGCAAACACTTCAATTACACTTAAAGTTTTTACAATAATGAAGTTAAAATTACGTAATTATATTTCTACTCCAATTCATTTTTTGAAATATAAACATTTAAATGGTGGCTGTCATAAAAACTTGAATTATTCAAACATAAATTAAACATTAAAGAACAGTACAAATTAAAATGAATATGTTATATGGTGCGTATATTTAGCAAAATGCATTTTTAGTAAATGGGGGTATGCATTTGAGGTAAATGTGACGTTACATTAGGCTGACAAGCTGTTATATTGACGTCTTGGTGCGGTTGAAACTGATTGAGCGATTACATGAGACAGGATATGGATTTCTGTAAGTTGTACTCTGTTTTAACATACCTTCGGATGTTTATTTTAATGCTGAAACTGGTATTGAAGGGGAAGAGAAGATAGGTTCATGTTCACTCCACATTAAACGGCACCAAAATGGCATTTAATGTTTGAATACTGTAATAAAACGGACAGAATTTGAAATATGAGACTTTGTTTCATATCAAAAGTCATAAAGCGCAAAGCTTATTGCAATTTATTGGATGGGAGGTGCGCTACAACGTTTCGTTTGTTAACTGAAAACAAGCTAAACTAAATGTTTCCTTCGTTTCGTAAAAATGAGAACTGATTCAAATCGAGAAATCATTTTTTTACCCAGCCCTAAAATCACAGCCATCATGAGGAGTACAAACCTTGTGAGGTTGTCCTTTACTTGCTAATGAAAAAACAGGCGTTAGATTTCAATAGTTTATTACAATTAATAGTGGAACAGTACAGATAGCATTCACAGGAGTCCGTTTGTTATTGGCCCTACAGAGAGAACACTGTAAATGTAGACAGGCAGACATAGAAAAATAAATCCAACAGTGACAGCTATCTGAAGCCCTCACCAAGCAAAGCTGGGGACAGGACGCCCAACAGCACCTATGGGTGCTGCGAAGGCTTCACACTTTTTATTACAGTAGTATATTTACAGTGACTTGCCTTGATAAAGGTGCTGTACGAAACTCCAGCCGCTTCAAATTAATACGAACCATATTTACTACACTTCACTTCTAAAAACCTAAACAAAACATGAGAAAAAAGCCAGACTGTATGATCTGCAACAAAAGGGCAGGTCTAAACAATAGACTTGGTAAAATCAAATGTCCCATGCGTTACACAGTTTGATTACTCCATCTCCTCATTGCAAGAAGGGTTACGGTTACTGATCTGGATTGTAAAGCACACCACTAGATGGTAAAATGGTTGAATCACCAAACCTATTGAAGACCAGTGGTGACGCTTTAATATCGGCCTCCAGGAGACATTACAGGAGGTCTCATGCCAATGGCGGGCCGAGGGGGAGCGGCCTGGTAGGGAGGGACCATGGGCGGGGCTTGCCCGTAAGGAGGCATTCCTCCCGGGACATACCCAGGCACACCTTGCGGCGGAGCACCGTATGGCCCTACATGAGAGGAAACATTTGAAACAGTG
>JAHKKF010489329.1:0-14382 GCA_019740295.1 Labeo calbasu | reverse complement strand
TGTAAAACATTTGCTGCACGTCGCAGTGTCTGAATCATTTCTCGTGAAATATAGCCACACTTTAGAATGTTTAGTTTTTGGCATTTTAAGTTAGACGCGTTTAATGGTGCTAGCTAAGCTAACGGCAAACCACCTGCTGCAGTCAGAGCGAGTGTAACGATAGTTGCAACATTCACGCACTTCTCGGATGGTCTCATTTCCAGACGATTTGTGCTTTTAATTTGAAATGTGAAAATGGATAGTAACTACAAAGATGTCTTGGATTTCTATCATCAAAGCTTTCTGACGTTCACGTGAGTTTTCTCATTCAGTAAATAAATTTTCTGATCATTCTGACACCCCATGAATGCAGTATTTAAATTTAACTAGCGATCATGCATGTTGATGAATCAATGCTTCTGCATCCGTGTCATAGCACCAGAAGACGCATATTTCAATCGACAGTTCAGGCATTTAAGTGGCACCGAAATGAGGCACCGAAATTCGCGTTCTGATTCGGTCCGGTACATACTGGTCACACGGGTTTCGGTACCCAACCCTACTTAAATCACAATTGCAACAAAAATATAACATGTTTATCTGAAATTTTCATATCCTGTACCTTAATTGGGACATTCACAACAACAACGACAAAAAAAAGGCCAACTTTTTTTTTTTTTTTTTTTTTAAATAAAAATGAAAATAAACAATAGGGGGATTAAAAATCAAGTGACACATAAGATCAGTAATCAGAAATGTAATCAAGTGCAAAATAACTGCATGAAAATAACTGCTTAAAAATAAATTAATCATTTTTGATGTTGCAAAGATCATTTAGTCAGGAGCAGTGAGCACTTTTTTTCTTTGTCAGCGTTAGATTTATTATTAGTTTTTCACTTTAAGAACAAACGCACAGAACCAGTATACTGATAACATGCGTTTTCTTTCTCAACTGTTTACATTAATACATGCCTAACCAACTGTGTTTACTAGGATATTCACAAAAATGCGCATTTTGGTGTAATTAGGGGCCAAGCACTGAAGGTGCGATGGCACCTATTGTATCTGTTGGCGTTCTTCTTATTCTTCTTCCGCTCTTGAATCTATGGCAGCCCATAAAACTGCTTGCAGGACAGTTGTGAAATTTGGCACACTCATAGAGGGCAGTCTCAACATTAACCATAGCAAGTTTGAAGTCTCTAACTCAAACTCTCTAGCGCCACCACTTGTCCAAAATTGCAGTTATTTTATGCTAATAACTTATAACCCTGACATTATTTTTTCCTCTGAATCCTTGGGTCATGCCAAGTTGAATGAAGTCCAGAATTCAAAAATCGTAAGGTTTAGTTTTTTCCTATAATTTTTGTTCATAAAACCTACTTTTTTCGAACTCGTCCTAGACGCGTAGATATACGAAACTGTTTTCGTTTAGCGCATCGACGAATTTGCTGGAAACATATTGCACCAAACTTTAAATGTGCCATTATCACCTCACTCTGACCACGCCACATCAATTTGGTAACAGCGCCACCTATTGGTCAGAAGTAATATACCATTCATTAAACATTAATAATGAAATTTCCAAAAATGCTAATAATTTCTGATTGCATTATCCTATTGTAATAGGCTGGTCTCAAAATATCCCTTGGGTCATGCTGATAACGTACATACCAATTTTACCACAGTTGGCCGAATTTCCTTTCCGCCATCTTGATTAATGTATAAAACCTACTTGTTTGGACTCCTCCTAGACCTTTGGTCCGATTTTCAGCAAATTTGACTCAAATCGTCTTCAGACTGTGCTTAAAGTTATGGATTTTGTGTCGATAGACAAAACCATTTTTGTACAGCGCCACTATACATTTGCGGCATGATGCCAAAATGCCTCTGAGGCTGTCGAGTCTTATGTCGAGTCCTGATACGTGAATTTGAACGAGTATGCATGCATTGGCAGTAATGCATAGACAGACATTGTGTGAAAATGTGGACAAGTGCAAAATACAGGTGCCTATTTATACTACAGATATCGATATTTTATGCATGGCATCGATGCATCGTATCAGTGTATCGATCCATATTGATGGATCATTACATCCCTATATGTAAGCTAGTTTGTCATTGTAACCTATTGTTTTATTGTTGTTGTGCCTTTTTTTTTTTTGTTAATAAGTTAATAGTTAACTTTTTAGTCCTTAAAAGTGAAATGTGTGTAGTTGTAAGCAAAACAGACACTTATCTCTTCCTGTAAACAACAACAACAACAGGATCACAAATTCGAAAGCGAAAGCATCCAAAGCCTGGCTTATAACATTGCAAAAGAGGAACTGTTCACAAAACTCAAATCATAAGTAATATTACTGAGGAAAAAGAATGGGTTGAGTATTAAATACATTCATTACCATATAACTATAAACTATGGTAAAAGTTCATTATCGATTAATCCCATGTTGTAGCAAAAAAAAAAAATAAAAAAAATAACATAAAAAAAAAAATACATTAAAAAATTGCGACCAAATTATGTGCTCATGTGACCAACTGAGAACGTTAGTCGCAAAAGAGCAGCCAGTGGGAAGAATGAGTCTACAGTGCTGAAATGTGAATACAACTAAATATGAAACTAGGGGACAATAACTTGGAAAGGAAAAAAGGAATGGATAAAGATTGATAGCCACTGGCACTGGAGCAATAGTGAGAGAGGTGTCTTTATTTTAATTAAAAGATGTAGTTCCTCTCACCTGCATTCTGATCTACATTTTGAGAGAACCCTACCTCATCAGGCTTCCAGACTGTGACTAAAATGGTCGCATTTGTAACCAAAAATATTGATTTGCGAGTGAAGGTTTTGCCGAGGTCACCAGTGGCGACTAAATGTACATGTAATGATTTTAAAATGTGCATGTAATGTCTTTTTTCCTGATTGTTTTGCGATCACATTTATGTTGATGTAATAAACTAAGGCGATGCGCTTCAAATTTGAAATGGGAAAAGTTTTAAACTGTCCTCATCTCTGCCAAACATCAGAGTTGAAGGCACAAATTCGGAAAGCAGGCTCCATTGTGCAGTATGAGAGAAATTGAAATTGAGATGTGCAAAGTGAAAATGCAGAAAAGCAGTGACTATTTTGTGCACAACTTTAACAAACTACCACAGGTAAAGCTGTCAGCTCTGTGAATATTAGCAATATCGTGAACAATTCTCATTTCTAATCGATACTATGGCTTCTTCTTATCAAGATATTTAGTCTATATGCTGTGTTCTGGTAATGCATGAACTTCATATTATTTGTAGCCCACTTGCCATCCAGTAATCTAATGATTGCTCTAGTTTAGCGCCTCAGTTCAGGCGACGCGCAAACCCATCTATCTTTCTCTTTACTACTATAGTACAAAATAAAATGAATCTTCATCAAAACATAGGGTATTTTATGAGAGAGCCTACGGTACAACTTACTGAAATGTCTCATATAATTGCTTATTCAGTGTTTCAAACTGTGGAAAATGTGTAAGGCACAGCGCAGCACAGTTTAGCTCCAACCAGCTCCAACTCGCACCCAAGGTTATTTTCGTAAGCGAAAACTAAAACTAACACGAAAACGATTGGTCAAAAAACATTTTCGTAAACTGAAATAAAATAAAAATAAGAAAATAAGTGAAAAACTAAAACGAAATGAAACTAACAGCAGTTACTGAAAAACTAACTGAAATAAAATAATAATTAAAAAAAAATATGTAATCGTTTTTCATAATAATTACGTTCTCATCCGGTGGTGGAAAAATGTATGAGCTGTGTGGCGGTTTAGGGAAGATAGCCTACGTGTAAACAGCGCATCACAGACATGAGGTTATCTGACGGATAGATGAAAACTGTTTAAAACAGAGTCCTGCACGGGTGCTGTTTGGTAAACGGCGCGTCATAGACGTGAGGTTATCTGACGGATAGATGAAAACAGTTTAAAACATAGTCCTGCACGGGTGCTGTTTGGTAAACACTGCTTAACAGAACACCCGATCCGTTATCCGACAGCAGCACATTCTGTACCCGACCCGTCCCTTTTGACAGCCTGCTGACCTGAACCGCCGGCACCGCATTAAATCTTCTGCATCAGTAAGGCAATTATTTTCTCATGCAACACAAGTCATCAAACCAAAAAATAGGCATTTTAAGTTGGTGCTTTGTAGATAAATAGACAAGCAGCGCAACAGAAAAAAGACGAGAACGTGCATCCATTCTGTAAACAATAAAACTTTTGCTTCTTGTGAACAATCTGTTTTGAACAACACGCTTATAATTCTTCATAAATGAAAAGAACATTTAAATATGCCTTATTGCCTAAATGTGATTGTCTCTGCAGTGTATACGATCTAAAACGTATAAAATAAAGTTATATAGGCTACAGAAAGCAAGCAACGAGCGCTCCCTAGTAGGCTGCCATTCACTTCAGCTGCAGCACGAATCCAATAGTGCGCAACGCTGAGAATCGAAAGGCTCTGCCATTATTATTGAATTTAATTAGTTCCAGTTATGCGCATTTGTTTGTGGGAAAGTAAGCAAGACATGGTAGTTACAGTATTGATGATTGATTATGATGAAATAAGATAAAATATCCAATATAAACGAATTACATTTATTTTCGAATTAAATATTATAACATATTTACTGCTTTTAATTATGATTATGTAAGTGCAGCTTATCTGATTTATGAAACTAAACTATATAAAAATGAAATAGAAATGTGCTCACAAAATAAAAACTTAATGAAACTAATAAAAACGAAACTAAATGTTATTGCGAATTTCAAAACGATATTAAAATAAAACAAATTTAAAAAAGCAAAACTATAATAACCTTGCTCGCACCTGCTTGGATGTTTTTAGTAATCCTGAAGACCTTGATTAGCTGGATCAGGTGTGTTTGATTAGGGTTGGAGCAAAACTGTGCAGAGCTGTGGCCCTCCAGAAATTGAGTTTGAGACCATTGGTGTAAGGCAGGGGTCACCAAACTTGTTCCTGGAGGGCCGGTGTCCTGCAGAGTTTACCTCCAACTTTCCTCAACACACCTGCCTGAAAGTTTCAAGTATACCTAGTAAGACCTTGATTAGCAGGTTCAATGATTAGGGTTGGAGCTAAACTCTGCAGGGACACCGGCCCTCCAGGACCGTGTCTGGTGACCCCTGGTGTAAGGCATAAACAGTGCCACCTAACAATACATGTACCTCAGAATAACCATTCATCAGACTGGATGAAATACATTGTAACATTTATAGGATGGATTGAGAAGAATCCCAAACTACACTCAGGTCATGCTGACATATGGTCCATAATATAGGCACAGATTCTGTGTAATAAACAAATTTTTTTTTTTTTTTACACTTTGTGACTGTAAATAGTTATCAAGTTGGAAAAGGCATTTAGTTTCCACTTCTAGTGAACCTTAGTTCCTAGGGCATCTGCAAGATGGATTTAAAATGCTGATAAAGACAAGCAAAGATGAGACATTAACGCATAACGTTATGACTGAAATTATTTTTATTTATTTATTTTTTGTCTGGAGCTCTGCTCATAGTCACACAACCTGTTTGGAGCTATAAATACCCTTAAAATATGAGAATTTCACTGTACTTGTCAGCAGAAGCATGTAGACCAGGCAAATCATTCACACAACTACTGCGCAACTTGACCTGGGGGCTGTTTCATAAGAGACTCTAAGTGAAGTGGGGATTAAAGTCCAACATCAATTGGGACTAAAGCGGTTTCATAAATGACAATTTAGGTTTAGTTTTAGGTTCAGTCTCACTAATTCGATATAGGTTCAATGAGTCAAAATACTTTCATGTGCATACTTATTCTTAAGCAGTCCTTAAAGGATAGTTCACCCAAAAATGAAAATTAGCCCTTATTTACTCACCCTCCAGGCATTCTAGGTGTATATGATGTCCTCCTTTCAGATGAATCCAATCAGAATTATGTTAAAAATGATCCTGGCACTTCCAAGCTCAGGGCTTGACAATGAGGAGTGCCCGATGGCCCGGGGCCAGCGTGAAGGACGTTTGGGACAGTTGACGAATCTGTCACTGGCCCGATCGGGCACTGCTGCGTCGGCACGAAAGTTTGTCATGCACGTGCCTTGTTCAATTAAAATTTCAAGCAATCACAGAGAGACGTGTTTCTAACGGACAGGTAGCCTACAGAAGTATTTCAAAATACCCGTTTTGACGAGTAACTTTGTAGCTTTAACAATGATTAATCTATATTGATATACAGTGGTGTACAGATGCACCGATCGACTGGACATATTTCAACCAATCTCTGTTCCGGGCTTGCACACGAACTGCATGCAATAAATTTTCAAAATGTCGTGTGTGTAAACATCCGTTAACAGAGGCCAGAGACGCTGAAGACGAACGCAAAGAGAAAAAAATACTGTAGCAGGTAGAGCAAGATCACGGTTCACACTGTGCAAAATATTGGAAATGTTATCCTAAATATTGAAACAGGGTTCATATTAATGCATCTCTAAGGGGAACTGACTGTATTAAGAAATGTTTACAGGCGGCTTTTTGTAAAAACAGCACGCAAGTGCAGAAGTGATTTCTGTTTCGTCGTCTTGCAGTTGAATCTTTTATTTTAAAATTCCTTTAATAAAACAGCTTGCTTTGTCACGCACATACTTTATTCATGTCCTTTATTTTGACAGAGAATTACGTGGAAAAAAATATGTTCACTAATTAAGAAATTGTTGCGTATTTTATTCTTTCCTTTATCTTAGTAAAACGTGAGGCACTGTATAATTTTGTTCCCAATTTTGTAATTTTGTTATTTAGGCCTGAAACAAATAAATTAAACCTGGCCACGATTTAGCAAAATCATTTAAACTGAAAAAGGGATTGATTAATAAAGTCCTCACTTTTAATCTCAAGTTCTCTCATTATAATCATCAGCGTATAGATGTGTTAAAAAAAAAAAAAAAAGTGCAACTTCATGATACAATTTGAATAAAATAAAAAAAAAAATGCAGGAGTGTCGCCTCGTTAAATTATCACTCATGAAATTTGACATATCAACAAAAATATAAAATGTCTATAAATATGAAATGGCTAAAAAAAAAAATCATGATTATAGAAATAGGCTGTTTATCTCCGTTAATGTAAGGATGATGCGTTTGTTATATAAATGACTAAAATAATTACTAAATTGTTTTGTTGTTGTTGTTGTTGTTGTTGTTTTTTTTTAAATATCGTATTATTTTTAAGAAGAATAGGGCAATAAAAGTCGTCCTTACCATCAAAAATTAAAGTTTTTACCAAAAAAATAAAACCCTGTTTAATTTGGGTCATTTGGGTCTCTTTTTTGCAGGGAGTGGCCGGCGCGATCACTTGAATTTTTTCCTGATAACCTAATGAAATAACTTAAAATCGGGGTGCCTCACATACATGGAAATATATCTACTAGGGGTGAGAATCGCAGGGTACCTGACGGTACGATAATATCGCGATAGATGGCTCACGATAACAAAAATATCACAATACAGCGATTTTTGCAGTAATCGATAAATATCGCTAGACAATCCTATAATGATACATCAAGATATCAATCTAACTATGAAAACAAAATGCCTGTGAAAAGGTTGTGCAAGTTTTCTATCTTTAAGTCCAAGCTGTTAGAAAACAGAACAAACGTTCTGTAAATCAAATTTAACAATATTTTTATTTTTGGGCTTAGCTTACACCGTGTGTAAACCAGCACGTTTAACTGCTTATCAGTATATTGTACTAAATTCCTTATTTGTTTGTAAGGGTGGTCTTGTCAATGTGCCACCGGAGCGGTTGCAGTTTACTTTCAGTTTCGTTCTCTGCCATTATCTTCAATGAGTGGTAAATCTGTGTGCATGAATGTAAGTTAATTTTACTTTCTTTACCCTTCATATTGTGATAATGTTACTGCTGAATGTGTGATTGTGGCCATAAGTCCATATTGTAGTTCATTTTATAGAATGTGGAGAAGTGATGAGTGATGATTTCAGCCTAAACCACATTTGCCGCCTCTGTTAATTTAAGGGACTGTACAATGCTGGATAATGTAAGTGACATGAACAATTGAACAATCATCTGTCTCTTGTCGCACTTCTTGCTGGAGTTTCGTAGTGGACTAGCGTTACAGCTCTGACAAGATTTTGTTTCGTTGTCCATTCTGCTATGATTTCATAATCTCATTAGGAAATTTAAGCAATAAATCAATCGATCTCCCTCAGTGTAATCTGTCAGAATGATGGACGGCCTTCAGATTTTTCCGTCACTGTTAAAAAAACTTCTGTCAATGACGGAGAATTTTCGATTAACGCGCGTATTGTCCCACTGCTAATATCTACAGAAAGCTTTTAAACTAACCATTTCAAAAGGAAAGCAAATACTCCCTGATTATGTAATTTGTATAAAGGTTGCATTTCTAAAGGCGCATCCAGTACAGTCAGCATTGTGAATTTCATCTTTCAGCCGACAAGAAAACAATAGTTTGTTTACTTTTGCCTGTGCTTTGTGGCAAACTTTGTGTGTGCTTGAGCGCGGAATATATTAAGGCTCATTATGGATTAGTAGACTATATTAATTTAATATAAACATGTAATCAGTTGAATAATGACTTAAATGAACAACTACTAATAACTATATAAATCTTACGTGGGGAGCAGCCCTATTAAATACCCTCTAGAGATCTCTGTTAAAGTTTTTAAAGCATTTTATACACGTTTGCATATAGTCTGATAAATTCTGCTTTCAGAACGATCATGTCGGTAATGGTGAGATGTCACATCCAATAACAAGGGTCATCAGGTTTCAGTTCATTTTTAAATAACTTTTTTAATAATTTTTAAATTAAACAGTTAAATACGCCCCTGAAGGTAAATACAAAATATACAAGTATACTGTATTTAGGACTATGGCAAACATAAAGCATTTTATTACTTGGTGTAAAATGTGTTTTTTATTTATTTTTTTGGCCGTGGCATTGTGAATTTAGTAATATGCTAGAAACATTCAACTGTACTGCCTGATCAACCCTATCGTATGTGCATGGCTGAGAACTTGTTTCTCAAATATATTGTATTGGATTAAATATTTATATTCGTCTGAGAAAATGTTGGTATCCTTGAACATGTTGTTAATCATGTTGTTTTTTTAGTGCCACGCCAGCTTCTTTAACTATTTTCATGGTTAAAACCTAAAAACTTAAAAAAAAAAAAAATTGTAGCACTCCAAACCACAAATCCTTTTTCTGCAAATTTGTAGAGCCAAGGAAATACTTGAAAATGAAGCTGCACACTGAATCCAATATAGACTGGCCTACAAACAAATAGTACTTTTAAACTGTTTGATTGTACCAATAGATGTGCAGTGTTTCAAATGCTTTGGTTCTATCTGTTATTGTCACTCATTATTTTTTTTATTTTTTTTTTTTCAGAATTCTAATGCCAAGTCTGCACTGACAGTGGAGCAACTCATAGAACATATTAAGGTATAAGGCTGCCTGAGTCATTTTTTGTATTTTATAACTTTATACATTCAAAGTAAGTGTTAGAAGCTAGTAATAACACGCTAGGTTAGACAGCATATAAGAGGAGAAGGTCCTGCCCAGCCTTCAGAGCTCTCTCCAAAGCAACACTTATTCCAAAACAAACATTAACAGCCAGAGCAGAATCTCATGAGAGATGCTGTCGTCAAAAGTAACAGTCAAAAGTAACAGTCAGTACCTGATATAGGGACCATCTGCACTGCACAGTCTTAGGTTTTTTACATTACGGACATTGCAGCTTATTGGTCAGTTTGCTCTGGCCACAGATGCAGTCCTCATACCTCCCTTTAGCAGGCCTATGGCATGCAGGTGAGCAAAGACTCTGGGCGTCTGTCTGTCTTGTGTTTTTATTTATGGAATACATTGTACAACCTTTCCAATGCATAGCTTTTTTGGATTTTACTAAATTATCTTTGAAATGCAGTATACTGAAAAAGGGACATTTATTTATTTGCTGAGTGTGCATATATGTGTATTCAAGAACTTTTGCACATGGATTGTGTTGTTTGCGATCATGCAGTGTGTGCTTTTTGCTAGACAAATGCGTTAAAGTATGTACAAGCAGGTGGGCGAGTTTATTCGTCGGGCAAGAGCCAACAAGAAAACATTAGTTTTATTAATAAATAATTAAAATGTCTTTTTTTCATAATTATTAGGTTACTTCTGCCTGTACTTTGTGGCAAACTTTGTGTGTGCTTGAGCGCGGAATATATTTTTTTGCACATGGATTGTGTTCATTAGTTTTTGATCATGCAGTATGTGTTTTTTGCTAGACAAATGCGTTAGAGGATGTACAAGCAGAGGTGTGCGAGTTTATTCGTCGGACTCCTCAGGCTGACCTCCAGCTGGCAGCAGGAAGGGTGGCGTTAGAGCTAGTGTCAAGATCGCAGAAAGATGCCAACTTCTACCCTCAATGTTTATTTCTACAGCTGCTGGAGACTCGGTACCTCTGCTACAGGTTTGAACTCACCTGCTCAGCCCCTGTCTCTCATATCCTAATGTTTTGTGTATAACTATGCTCATTGCCTTGTTTTTGTTTTTATTCATTTGTTTATTTATTTATGTATCTTTTGGAAATGTAGCGTGTGCCCTGAACTGCTCTCACTGGCCATAGTGAAGAAAGATTTCCATCTCTGTCAGATTGCTTTCCAAATATTTTCTGACATTCCTGAAGCCGTTACCTGCGCTTGTCTCAAAGCTATTCTCAGGTGAGTTTTTTGTCACCTACTGAAAAGCATTAAGACCTCTACACCCTTAATAACTGAGACAAAATGCTGTATTTATCAGAATATAAGTCACAGTTTTGTTAATCATCTGAAATGTGCTGCAGCTTTCTATTCCAAAGTAACTTATTTCACGTCCAGCACACAAAACATGGGTGTAGCCCACGCAAACATGCGTATGCAACATTAGTTCTAGCATTGCTTACTTGAAATCACAGTCTGTTTCTCATTAAAACTAAAACAGAGTCAACCAAAAATAAAAAGTTACATGGCTTATTTTAAATTGTAAGTTGTATGTAGGGATGTCAGTTATTGTGACCACTGTACCGCTATGGTGGTGTTCTAAACATACGTGCTGAAAGTACAAAGCCTAGTTTACATCATATGTACCAAATGTTAGGCTGCATTATGAATGTAGGAACATTTGGATTTGTTAAATGAGAGAGGTATGTGAGCCTTGAAACAGTGCACTGAAAAACATGTTTTGTTGGATCAAAGTAAAACGATTACTTCAAGTAATCGGTTTACTTTTTCTCAACTGAAAAAATTGTTTGATCAAATCAGTTTTCTATAGTCAACTGAAACACAAATTATAGTACGAATGACTCAATTTATTTGGATTAATTTACAAATCTATTAAAAACAAATATGAATTATTCTAAATGAATTACTAATGAACTAAATAAAATTATAGAAAATATATAAAATGAAGCTTTTTGCACTCTTGAGTCAAACATTTTAAAATGTTTATTACATCACAGTGAAATCTTCAACACTCACTGACATAATTTCGACTTTTAGCATTGCAAAGAAATTTCAGGAAGAATTTACAAGTTACTAGTGAAAATTGCTTTTGAACTGCATGGTTTAAAGCATAACATAGAACATTCATCCAAGAAATTTAACGTCCATGTGCCAAAAAAGCCACTCCCATTTCCAATGAACTTGCATTAACTTGAAAAGAGAAAAGAAAAGAAAAAAAACAATCTCTCACATTTGGACAAATTTAAAAATACATTAGAATGCAAGGTTCACATTATAGACTCTTCAATACATTTTAAAGTTCTCCTGATAATTAGAGCTTTTTAAAATATCAGCTTACTGAAACAACATCTGTAGATTTATTTTCAGGGACATTATCATAATGATCATTTATTCACCCTCTTGTAATTCAAAGCCATCAGACTTCGGTTATCACCAAAACACAATTTTTTTTATAACAACAAAATATTTTATAATGAAACCTGAAGACTTTCTTTCCCTCCAGTGAGAGTCCATTTAACCAAAACTTAGAAGATCCAGAAAAGTCATAAAGGCATCATAAAATGTAAAATGTTTATGTGAATAAAAGCAAATTAGTCTGTTAAAAAAAAAAATCTGTGTATCATATAAAGCGATTGTATCAATTCACAAGAAAAAGAAACCACTTAATTCATATAGAATACTTTTAAAACACCTTTATGACCTTCTAGAATATTCTAAGTTTTGGTTACCTGAACTTTTAATGGATGGACCGAAAGCTCTCAGGTTTTGTTAAAAAAAAAATCTTAATTTGTGTTTCAAAGATGAACCAAAGGTATGGAACAAAATGAGGTTGAATATATCACAGATTTTTTTTTTTCAGTAAATTAACTCTCAAAGTCTCTGTCCATCTGTAAAAACAAACAAAAAAAGTTACCTTTTCTGCCAAGCATGGTTGCTTTTTTTGTACTTGCAGAGTACCTTTTATCACCTTCTCTAAAGTGTTTTTCCTGCTTTGAGAGATTTTGAGAAAAAGAATTGGGATTAGTTGTAGTATACGCATAAATGTCTGAGATAAATACCTCAATGAACAACAGCATAAACTTCATTAAGTCATCTCATGCACTTCATAATATATTAAAGATCCTTACCTCAATCATATATGTATTGCTTTGGAATTGTCCAGGTATTGGCTGGTATGGGTCTGTTATATTATGGTACAGATGGAAAAAATCTCTTAGACATAATTGATAAAGTACAGTAAATAGCAACTGGCCTTGGAAAAAAAAATAGCACTTACAGTTCTCCTGTGACTTGATTGCATCTCCAAACTGTTGTGAAAAGTCAATAAAAACATCTTTCCTAAAAAAATTAAAAATAAATAAAAAATAAAAAAGACAATGTCAGCCATCTGGATTAAAGGAAAATAAATGCAAAGACAATACACATGAAGTATTCGAGCAAGCAACCGGACCAGTGAATAACCAGTACAAATTGGCTTAACGGTAATCAGAAATACTACTAAATAAACTAACCAAATGTTTGAAACAATAAATCTCTTTACGTTATGTATTAAACATGCATATTTTTCTTTTAAAGTTTGATTAACGACAGGGAAAGCAGGGAAGCTGCTTTAACTTTAAACCTGAGTGCATGGATCCAATATGTTGATTCACATGTAATTTTCTCCCAAAAGTTTACATTTGCTTCAGACATAACAGACTGTGTTATGATAATACTTGTAAAGATGGACATTTTCGACATGTGTTGTGTATGTTTGAATATTCAAAATGGCAGACGACAATGCTGACGGCGGGTCTCAGTGCGCACACTTCAGGTGCGTGAGAGCAGTTTTGAGATTAACAATTTCAGTTTCATGGCTAATACCACTTTTAAAAGATCAAATATCAAAATGTCAAATGTCAAGAAATTTGCGCAATCTGGCCAATGAAAGATGCGCGGATGTACGTACATGCCACAACATATACATGTGACAAAACACCCATTAAGCAGTTAACTTAGACAAAATAATCATATACATGTATATCAACTGTGGTAACAAACTTGTATAATTACTCACCCATAAAATGGAATTGTGTGTCAGGTGTGATGTTGATGCAGGGAAACAAAATGGCCGTCGATCAGAAAATTCTCAACCCAGATCTTGATAATGTCAGTGGTCACATGGTTTTCACAGAACATAATTTTTATTTGAAGCAAATAGTTTAAATTAAATTCTAAATTAAAAACTATTTTTCAATTCAGTTCAAATTTATTTGTATAGCATCTTTTGCGATGCATATCGTTGCAAAGAAACTTTACAGCAAATTAAATTATATATATTAATATATTAATATATTTAGTAGTAGCTTACTAGTGGTGACTGTCAAGTTGATGTACATATGGCAGAGATTTATGGTAAAGATCAATTAAATAATTTACTTCAGCTCAATGACAAGACAGAAAAGTAAATTATTTAAGTCAGATCAGGTATAAAATGTTCTTTAGCCTAACGACAAGGCATATGCACTTTTTTTTTTTTCAGTGTGGTTTTAGTTTTGCGGTAAACTTGGTTAAAGTTTGGCCTTTACCATGGGCGACATTAGGGGCAAGGGGCAAGTTGCCCCCCTAGATGGTTAGTCATCCTCATTGTCAGCCATGCTGCAATTGGAGCGGTTTGCCATGCCCATGCCCGGTTGTACAGAGGTACTAGACCAGGGGTGCTCAATCCTGCTCCTGGAGATCTACCTTCCTGCAGAGTTTAGTTCCAACCCTGAACAAACACACCTGTCTGTAATTATCAAGTGCTCCTTCAGATCCTAATTAGTTGGTTCAGGTGTGTTCGATCAGGGTTGGAGCTGAACTCTGCAGGAAGG
>JAHKKF010489328.1:0-16033 GCA_019740295.1 Labeo calbasu | reverse complement strand
CTATCTATCTGCTGATTATTTTTTTAATTAACTTTGAATAACCAAGTTAATTAAATACATATAATTTATAATTATAATATATATAACATTGCATTTTTGATTTCTTTTTTTATCTTGAATTAATTGTATTTAAATAAATAAAAACTATTATATATTATTCATTTATTATATATGTGTACATTTATATATTATTTATTATAATTATTGTTTTCTATAATTTATTTATAAACATTTAAATTAAATATTTAATGCCTTTAAATGGTCATTATAAAAAATCACTTTTAATTAAACATTATATTATGTTATAATTAGAATATATATATAATGTTACATTTTTTATTTGTTTTATCTTGAATTAATTGTACGTAAATGTATATAATACATATATATATATATATATATATATATATATATATACATATGTAATTTATTATAATTATTATTTTATATTTTTTTTATTCATGAACATTTAAGTTAAATATTTAATGCATTTAAATATCACGTTTAATTAAGCATTATTATATTATATTATATTATATTATCTTGTATATTATATTATATTATATACATTTTTAATAAGTGATTTATATGAAATAAAATCTACTTAACATTTAAATTCAGGATTTTTTATATAATTCATAACATTTTCTGGGGGAAAAAGTGATCATCTTTCCTATGTGTATACATCAAACATTGTATAGGTTATGATAACAAATGTAGATGTCTTGAATAACAATCACATAAAAGAAGTACTTTACAATGTTTATTGCAATGCATTGACCAAGCAACAGGGTCAGAAATTAACTTTTCCATTAAAAAGCAATATTTACCATATATGTGTATGTATATATATATTTATTTATATATATTTATATATTTATATATTTATATACATATATATATATATATATATATATTTTTTTTTTTTTTTACTCTTGTGTTATTGTTACTGTATGTCAAATACTTCAGTCAAGCACAGTACTATTACTGTTACCAATCTGACATGGTGTTTAGGATTATTTACCCAGGCTCTTTACTGTTTAGGTACATTTTTTTAAACAAAACTAGCATACTGTACAGTAAATAGCCTATGAGTGAATGATACAGGAACTCACTTGAGGGTGAATCTGCAGTATCCTGACAAAATTGTTGAGTACTGCTCTTGATTTTGTAATAATAATTTATAATGATGATTAACACAAAGGATTTTTGTGAGGAAAAGCATGCTGTTCTTAAGATCGACTGATGCCATTGTCAATTTCTAGTCTTAAACAGCCCAGATGTGATGTGAAATGGTGGTTAGAGCCATGCATATTGATGAGGTGAGGTAGATGTCATGGATTGAAAAGCTCCAGTTAGAAATGTCAGAGCTTTGCCTGATGAGGAAGAGTCTTTGCGGTTCTCTTCTCTCTCGCGTCATCACGGCCTCCAGCCCCGCTCTGCCAAGTGACAGACGCCCATGACTCATCGCTGGTGATCTCCCAGGATCTGCAGAAAGAGACGTGGAAAGTGAGAGGAAAGACTTATATAACCGAAAAGAGAGGAGTATCGAGATTTCAGTCGCTTCGGATAAATGCTACGTCTACTTAAGTAACTGCTTGCTTACAGACTAGCCATGTGTGCCAGGGTTAATGTGATTTAACTGACCAGAATCACCAATATCCACTCAACATCCAAGCATCAGCTGTATACAGCTCTGATATTGCCCATCATCACAAGCCAGTAATGGATGTGACTGCTGCTGAGCTAAATAACTGCAGAAGTGGAAATGCAGTTGAAGGGAAATGTTAGATGAAATGGCTGCATTTACAGAGCACAGTGTGAGAGAGATTACCAGCGTCTTTAAATGCTCATTTTAGTCTGGGCGCTGTTGAGGTAATTGCTTATGTTAGTTTCATTTGGGGAAAAAGTGAAATGTTGCTTTTATGCTGCACAACAAGACATCAATAAACACATTCAGGAACTTCGTTCTTGAATGATGTCGGTATTTCCATCAATTGCATCTTGTTATTAGTGATGTGACTTTGGAGTCGCCGTGTTTGTCTTGAGTCAGTGTGAAATGCTGTCTTCATCTTATTTGGCTACCATAATCTGATTGGTAAAATTGTAAAAATAAATAAATAAATCATAAAATAACAAAATAATAAATAAATAAATAAAAGTCCAAAATAAAATAAAAGTTTCTTATGCTCACCAATGCTTTATTTATTTGATCATAAATACAGTAAACAAACAAAAAAAACTGATAGATAAATGAATAAATAAAGTTCAAAATAAAAATAAAAGTTTGAAAAAAAAAAAGTTTCTTATGCTCACCAGGCTTTATTTATTAGATCAGAAATACAGTAAAATAAATAAATACATAAAAATAAAAGTTCAAAGAAAAAAAATTATTTTCACCAAGGCTTTATTTATTTGAATACAATAAAATTGAATACAATAAAAACCATAATATTATGAAATATTGTTGCAATTTGAAATAATTACTTTTTATTTTATTATATTTTAAAATCTTATTTATTCATGTGATGCCACGCTGAATTTTCAGCATCATTATTCCAGTCTTCAGTGTCACATGATCCTTCAGAAATCATTCTGATAAGCTGATTTACTAATCAAGAAACATTTATTATTATTATTATTATTATTATTATCAGTGTTGAAAACAGTGTTGTAGTTGTGCATGTTTGTTTCTACATAAATATATGTGCATGTATTTATGTAGAAACAACATTTTTTTCAGGATTTTTTGATGAATAAAAAGCTTTTGTAAGTAATTGTAAATTGTACTGTAAATGAGTTTACTGTCACTTTTGGTCATTCTAATGCATTCTTGCTAAAAAAAAAAAAAAAATAGTTTCTGTATAAAAAATTATTAACCCTATTTTTTTTAACAATAGTGTTATTTTACTTTTTTAATTTGGAATTTTTATTGTAATTTTTTGACCTACGTTCCATTTTTTTAATATTTATTTTTTATGTATATATTTGAAATAGCATGCACCAAAGAATCTAACACAGTAAGTGCAGGATAATGTTGTGTAAAAAATTAAATTAAATTAATGATAAAATATAAAATATAAAATAAAAAATAAAAAATAAAATAAAAAATAAAAAATGAAAAATAAAATAAAATAAAATAAAATAAAGA
Source organism: Labeo calbasu (assembly GCA_019740295.1). Lineage (NCBI taxonomy): Eukaryota > Metazoa > Chordata > Actinopteri > Cypriniformes > Cyprinidae > Labeo > Labeo calbasu. The sequence goes on along the minus strand of JAHKKF010489328.1, from coordinate 12,882 downwards.
TTTTTGATTTAAATCAACGTCCACTGTATTTGCTTGAACAATGTTCATTTTTTTGTCCCCCTTCAGCATCAGCAAGACCTGCTGGCCTTGAAACATCAGCAGGAGCTCCTGGAACACCAGCGGAAGTTGGAGCGCCATCGTCAGGAACAGGAGCTGGAGAAACAGCAGCGGGAACAGAAGCTCCAGTTACTTAAAAACAAAGAACGTGGCCAAGAGAGTGAGTGAAAAACTAATTACCTGACTGAAACACATAAAGGTCTTTGATTTATTAGGCTAATCAGCACTGCGGCATGGATGTCTGTCTCAGCATTATAATTGCTTTTCCTAACCAAAATTAAAAACTTTTAGGCTGAAGTAATAGTCAAATGCCCATATTGTTGTCAAAGCCTTGTATCGCACCACTCATGTAGATGATGTGAGGTTGAGGCTGGCCTGCATCGTTTCTTTTTAACCACAGTTGTCTTTCTAAAATAATTTAAAAAAAAGAGCAAAAATAAAACAGTATTTAAGGTTGTTTGCTCATATAAAACTCACAATCCAGATGCTGGGGTAGTTGCTATTGAGTAACTATGTGGTTTATTTTCTTTTACTATGGCCATGTTCACACTACAGATAAATTTGGTTTGTCAATTCACCTTTTGATGTTTAATTGTGCGGTTCAGTAATTTACTGGAGTGACAACTGCATGCTACAACAGAATTGACTCCTGACAAAATTAAAGTAATGGCATCGCATTTACAGCAATTCTATTCAGTGTGTACAGAACTAAATTAAATAGCTAGTTGTTAATGACATATTTAAACACGTATTAACACGAGTTGTGTCTTTTGTGTATGTGAAGTGCCAGCAATCACAATATGTTTTGACTCAGTGTAGATCTTGCTAGAAAAAAAAATAGAACAAGCTTATAATAAACTCAAATATCTTGAAAATAAGCAGCATACCAAAATATTGTGACCTGCATCTGTCTACTTAATAACTCCATAAATTGGATTACTTTATTAGCTGAGCTCAAACAACAAGCTCGAAGATGCTTAATAGATGGCGTTTATATTAAGTGGACATGGCAACATTTGGCAAAGCAGCCTTTCAAACTGAAACAAAACATGACAGCTCTTTTAGTGTTGGTTTAGTTAAAATTTCAGACCATAATGAGGAAGCTTTGCTCATTCATTTGCTCATTACTTTGGTCAAATATAGAAGTTATTAAACACGTGAGGCGGCAAAACGTTGCTAAAAATTACAGTCATTACAATTTTGAGAGTGAGTTCTGTTTTGTACACACAAGAAATTTTTAAATCCAGTTCTCACCTAAAACTTTACTATAGCTGTTTTCATCCAAAGTTTCTTCCAAAACAAAGATTCACATATAATGTACTCACCCCCTTGTCATCCAAATGTTCATGTCTTTCTTTCTTCAGTCGTTAAGAAATTATGTTTTTTGAGGAAAACATTTCAGCATTTTTCTTCATATAATGGACTGATATGGTGCCTCGAGTTTGAACTTCCAAAATGCAGTTTAAATGCAAACGATCCCAAATGCGGTTGTAAACGATCCCAGCCGAGGAAGAAGGGTCTGTTTTTATTAAAAAAATATACAATTTAAATACTTTTTAATCTCAAACGCTCGTCTTGCCTTTCTCTCCCTGAACTCTGTGTATTCTGACTCAAGACAGTTAGGGTATGTCGAAAAACTCCAATCGTATTTTCTCCCTCAGCTTCAAAAATCAGTGCAAAATCATCCTACATCACTGCAGGTGTGCCGACCCAGTCTTTACAAAGTGAACATGCTAAAAAGATCAAACACCCTTAACAAAAAAAGGTAAAACAGTTAAACATATAGGACGATTTCAAAGTTGAGGGAGAACATGAGATGGGTTTTTCGACATACCCTAACCGTCATGAACCGAAAAAAAACAGTCCAGGCAGAGAGAGACAAGACGAGCATTTGACATTTAAAAAGTATATAAATTGTATTATTTTTATGAAAATAACCAATTGTTACGCTAGATAAGACCCTTCTTTCTTTTTGGCTGGGATCGTTTACAACTGCATTTGGGATCGTTTGAAGCCGCGTTTAAACTGCATTTTGGAAGTTCAAAATTGGCGCTCCATATCAGTCCATTATTTGGAGAAAAATGCTGATATGTTTTCCTCAAAAAACTTTACGACTGAAGTTTACGACTGAAGAAAGAAAGACATGAACATCTTGGATGACAAGGTCTGATGTTTCTAGGGACGCAGTTGTAAAAAAACACAGTTTTTAGAATTTGTTTAGAATTTATGCACATATTGACATTTGCATTCAGGGTCTTTTAATGCAATAGCCCAAGATGTGCATAAAAATAGGTGGATGGAAACATAAGTTCAACCCGATCTCTTGGCGATTCGTACATATTTTACAAGGTGGCTAATTTGTACAAATTTGTACAAACTAACTTGTATAAATTTATACAATTTTTGCTTAATCGGACATATTTTACAAGTTCCCCAATTCAATCTCTATAATATGAATTTGTACGAATTAGTCACCTCGTAAAATATGTATGAATTGGTTGTAAGATAACATTGATGAGTTTGGTATTTTTTTGCCAAAATCATTGGTCTGATGACTTAGACGGTTGTTATTAGCTGTTTTTATGCGTGTTTAGAAGTATCACATCAGAAACTAGTGATGAAAATGGCAAATTTATAAAAAAGTTTTTTTTACACTCACTTGTGGTGGTTTTTGTCTTGTGTGAAAAAGAGTTTATGTGAATAATGGGAGATGGAAACGCATTTGCCGAATAAATTCCTCTATGTGCATTAAAAAAATATGACTTTTGTGCTAAGAGACAGCAAAACCTGACTAACCAGCAGATTGATTTCATTGCCAAGCATCTGCAATTTTATGGTCATTCTGAAATGCCCGAGCAAAGTCTGTCGTCAAAGTATTTCCATTAAATTGCCTCCCTGAATGTCTTCATGACTGGGTTCTCAAATAGCAGGCATCCACCTCTGAAAGCAGTGACCGCATTTTTGTGTTTTGTTTGCTCGCTCTGAAGAACAAGTCATTTATTATCTATGAAAATGATTATATTCAGTGGCTTCTCCTATTTTTCTTAGTGATATCTAGTGCGTGTTTATTTGGAAGTGTCAGTTATGTTCGTTTTGACTTGTTGGATGGAAACGGTGCTTATTTGCAGATGTTTTATGTAAAATGCCAATTTTTACATAAAGTGAAATTTGCAACTTTGTATGTAAATTAAGCTGTCTGAAGGAATCCCCGGTATTAAGACACAACATTTTAAAAAATCTGAAAAAGCACCTGCATAATTCGTCACGCAGGCACTTTTTCAGATTTTTTTAAATGTTGTCAAAGTTGTTATATAAAATTGCCATTTTTTCCGCATGCTGCCACGAGAAAAAAAATTACATTCTTAATGGCCACATCTGTAACGTAAATTATGTCCCTTACTGAAATATGTAGTAGAAAACCCATGAAAGATTTACAACGTTTGTACATATTTTGGACTATGGGGGTGCACCATTATTCCTCAATAGAACTCAATAAAATAAAATACTGATACGATGACCACAGCTACTGAAAGAGCTTATAGTTGGCGATGAATATAAGCATAGGCTTAAACCAAATGCCGTACCTTCGATTTTTCCCCAGAAGGAGTGTAAACGACCCTGGATATTGAGTGAAATCCGTGTTGAGAAACTCCTCTGGTTGCTGTGGCGTCATGACGAGCATCGGCATGTTTACATCCTGCCAGGATGGCATCTAGCGTTTCTTGTCTCTGCCATTTGTAAGCTCTTTCAGTAGCTGTGCTCTACTAAAAACCTTAAAGTGGAGAGAACAAAGACGCAGGTCTTTAGGAAGTTTTATTCATCCACAAGCATCTTCCAATTCTTTTCAACTCTTCTAATTGCTAGGAAAAGCAGTGAAGACTTACGTCGCTTCTCTTGTTGCCCTTCGATTGAAAATTACAGCCAAAAGCCACACAAAAAAAGAGTTGCTTGTTTTGAGTTGCAGTAAAAATAGCAACAGGTAGCGCCAGTAGCTCACCGAGTGCAACCATTTTAAGTCATCGAAATAATGGCGCCCCCCATAATATAATATGTCCAAAATATGTATAAAACAATGTGGATTTTTTTAAACAATTAAAACTTTTCATGGGTTTTTTTACTACATATTTTAGTAAAAGACATAATGTATGTTATATTAAACCATACAAGTCTTAATACTCGGGTTTTCCTTCATTATTTGGTGTTTGGTGACATTTTGCACTAGTTGTTTTATCAGATAGTGTATGCTTATCTGAAATGTTCTAGCAGTACAGTACAGCCAGTCTATTTTTATCCATCACTGTTGTCGTTGACACGGCGGTCACCTGTTGCCTGCGAGGAGCGCGTGTTGTCTGGCGGCGCAGATGTGTATGTACACCAGTGACGGCCTCTGGGGACATGTTTACAGACGATGGGAAAGGTGGTAATTGAAGAAAAAGCTGTGAGAATTCATCCATCTGATGTGTTTCTTTGAGAGAGGGAACAATAGCGAGTAAAAAGACATCTTTGTTTAACCGCCGCGGTCTCTGTGGATTTGGAATAGAGAGTTTGCTCTCTATTTAAGACCGGATAAAGGGGCCGTTTCTCTCAGATGTGAAGAGATATCTGAACCGAGTGGAAGAGCTGTTTATCGACACCAGAAAACAAGTGTCAGCCTTTGTAGTCGTGATCAATTGGGCACTGTTCGATCTTCTCTGTCTCAGACTATTAAGAGTTTTTTAAGAGCATTTAGAAGGCGAAATTACAGCACTGCAAATTACAGGGTGTAGAAATGGCGAAGAAATTGACAGCCGCAAATGCATAACTCCCCTTCCCTGGGCTTTTAGAGAAATCTAGCGGTATAACGCAGCTAGAGGCTGAGAAAATGCCATTAATGTCCCGCTGCTTGGATGTTTGTGATCTTCCTGATCTGTGGGCTCTGATCGACAGGCGCTGTGGCGAGCACTGAGGTGAAGATGAGGTTGCAGGAGTTTGTCCTCAACAAGAAGAAAGCGCTGGCACAGAGGAGCCTCAACCACTGCCTGCCCAACGACCCGCGCTACTGGTACGGGTGAGTATTGCAACCTGCTGATGTTTTAAAAGGTCCTGTTTACATCTGGCTTTAACAAAGCTGTCAGTTGAGACAGATTTGCACGCAGTTTACAATTAACATGAACATGCAACTTGTCTCAGAGAGAGGCTCTTTTCTGTTTTGTTTTGTTTGTTTTGGTTTTTTTTGTTTTTTTAAGTAAAAATAACCAGGTTTTCACAAGTGCTTCACCTATCAAAAGTATAAGAGAAAAATAAAAGTGTCAACATAATAAATGGAAATTAGAGAAATAACCAAATAATCAAGTAATGTTTTAAGATTATTTACTTAATTATCCGCTAGATTATCTGCTAAAATATATTTTAAGAAGTGCATTAAAAAATGATAATAATAATGCATATATATATATATATATATAATTGTGCTTTTTTATTTCTTTATATCTTAAATTATTTTCAATTTAATAAAAAAATCATTATCTATATTTAAATTAAAATTAAAATAGCAGATTATTTGATTAAGAAAGTTCAAAAGATAAATATTCATTTAAAATGTTTTGTAACAATGTGAAGTCTTTTACTATCATTTTTGTTCAATTTAATTCATAATGCATCCTTGCTGAGTACAGTTAATTTCTTAAAAAAAAAACTTGCAACTTCTGTCTGTTTTCTGATTTTTTTTCTGAAGCGTTTCACCTATCAAAAAAGGGATCTGAATAAAAAATAAATATTTGATTGAGAAAGTTCAAAAGATTATTTTATGTTTTATGTAAAATTTATTTGAAATAGAAATGTCAAATCTTTACTGTCATTTTTGTTCAATTTGATTCAAGTTCAAATGTATCACCTATCAAAAAGGGATCTGAAAATAAATAAATAAATAAATAAATTAAAGTGTCAAATAAAAAGCCAAATGGAAATTAGAGAAATAACTTAATAATCAAGTAATGTCAAAAGATTATTTACTTAGTTATCTGCTAAAATAACATTTAAAAAATAAATAAATAAATAAAAATGCAATTTAATATCTATATTTATATATAACGTTTCTTTCTTTATATCTTAAATTATTGTCAATTTAATAAAAAACAAAAATCATTATGTATATTTAAATTAAAATTAAAATAGCAGATTCTTTGATTGAGAAAGTTCAAAAGATAAGTATTTATTTGAAATGGAAATGTTTTGTAACAATTTAAAATCTTTATTCTCATGTTCATATTTTGTTTAATTTAATGCATAATGCATTCTTTCTGAATAAAATCAATTTCTTGCAACCTGTGGCTGTTTCACCTATCAAAAAAGGGATATGAAAAAATTAATAAAAGTGTCAAAATAATAAAAAGACAAATGGAAATTAGGGAAATAAATATAATAACAGAAATTAAAAATGTTTGGACTTTGTCAGCGTGCTAGTATGTGCTGATAAAAATATTAATAAAATAATATATAAATATTATTAATAAAAAAGTGCTTTACAGTACCTATTAAAAAAACAGAATAAAAAAGTTGAAAACTAATTATAAAAATATCTTATATGCTTTTTAAAAATATATCTGAATTTTAATCTCATCACAAAAAATGTCATTTTGAGCATGTTATTTTCATATTATTATCTTTTCTATATTTTATTTTCCCTTTAAGAAAAAAAAAACAGCTGTTTTTTGTTTTGTTTTATTCTGTTCTTTCATTTTCTTTACGTTTATTTTATTTTCTCCATATGTGATTGATTGACAAGCGAGTAGTTGGTGTTCACTGTTATCTGAGATGCATCTGGGCAGAATAGCATTTAAACTATGAATACAGTGTGGTCACAAGTGTTTAAACTACCTCTGTATGTGGTTTGAGAGATTGAATACTACAGTTGTTTGAACGTGTTTACACCTGTATTAAGCGCTGTGATCTCTAAGATAGATCTTTATAACAGAACAAAGCAGAGCTAAAGATACACAAGCTACACAAAGCTGATGCCAAACTTGTCGTTTAGTTGTTCGCTTGCAGCAGAATGCCAAGTAAAAGCATGTTATGTAAGTTTCTGCTTTGATTGATTGACAGTTTTGTTTCTCCCTTCAGCACACAAAAGATGTAGCTAGCTGTCACCTCTGGGTTCTTGAAATATTTGAACAAGTTTTGATTGGGGAACTTGTCATGTGTGAAAGATAGCGGTGAAGAGGAGGCGTGTGTCAGTGTGCGAGGGTGTGGATGTGAATAGGGGCGTGTTTGTGTGAAGAACTCACACTCCATCAAACCCACCTTTCGCACTCCTCATCTGTGAGCCTCAGAAAATGAAAAGAGAACGTTACTTTTAAGAGAAATGTTCAAGACTTTTGCATTCATGTACTCGAGTACATAAACTACTGTTCAAATGTTTGGGGCCAGTAGGATTTTTGATGCTCAACAAGGCTGCATTAATTTGATCTATAATACAATAAAACATTATTATTATTATTATTATTATTATTATTATTATTATTATTATTATTATTATTATTATTATGTTTTTGGTTTTATTTGGTCTAAAATACGATTTAGAAAATATATTATTATTATTATTATTATTGTATTTGCCTTATATTTTTAGACATAAATGAAATTTATTTATAATTTGTTGAATTTAAAAATGTGAGTGTGTACATATATACACAGACACACACAAATAGATTTTAAATCTTTTTAATTTTTTTTTAAATGTTATAATTTATTATTATTATTATTATTATTATTATTATTATTATTATTATCTAAAATACAATAAAATACAAAATTATTATGAAGATCTACAATGCAATAAAAACATTATTATTATTATTACTACTACTACTATTGTATGTGCTTTTTTTTAAATATATAAAATAAAATGTATAAGCTGTTTTTTATTATTGCGCTGTTTTCTGTTATTTTTTTTATATATATATTTTATTTTCTCTATAGGAAAGCGATAGGTTGGTTTTATTTATTATATTTTATTTTCCCTATAAGAAAGCGATAGGTTGGTTTTTCATTTTACTTTTTATATTATATATTATTAATTTTTTTGTTTGTTTTCTATTTTATCCCTATAAGAAACAGGCTGTTTAGCTGTTTTTCATTATTTTATTTTATTATTTTGATTTATTTTATTTTATTTTTCTTATCGATTAAGAAAAAATGATAAGTAAAAATAGTAAGTAGAACTGGGTAAATAATAAGTAAAATAATAAAAATAATAAAATAATAATAATAATAATAATAATAATAATAAATGTAAAAGCTATTTTTTTATTAAAAAATTTAAATAAAAGTTAAAAGCTTTAAATAAGTTAAAAAATTAAAACAAAGTTAATTAAAACCTATTTTAGGACCTTTTAGATCTTTTGCATTTTATAGTTTTCACAGTTTACTCCAACGTTTTATTTTCATGACACTTAATTTTTTTAGCAATTAAGAAAAATCTCTTCCCCAAATTAAGAGGAATAACAAGTAAAAATAATAAGTAAAATTAAGTAAATAATAATAACAAGTAAAAATAATAAAGAAAAAATGTAATAAAGAATAATAAAATAAAATAATAAGTAAAAATAAATAAATAATAATAATAAATAATAAAGAACAATTAAATAATAATAATAAGTGAAAATAAATAAGTTTTAATAAACAGATTACTCTAACATTTTGTTTTCATGACAGCTAAATTTAAATGCTTAGTACTGTAATGACGTTTTTTTTAATTATATTAAAAAATATTATTTAGTACAAGAAGTACTGCAGTAATGTATACTTATGATTGAACTTTATTAATTTATTAATGTTATTGTAGCATATAATATAGCAGATAACTTTTCACAGATTCATTGTTTAATTGCAATGCAAATATATATATAAACTATAAAATAGTGCTTTGTTTTGTTTTGTTTTGTCAGTTTTTATGAGATGCACCTTCGCAATGTCCAAGTAACATTGTGTAGACTTACTTTTGTTCACTGTCACTTTGGTACAATTTAATGCATCCTAACCTGAATCAAATCAGTTTCTTAAAAAAAAAAGTACCGACCTCAAACCTGTGAACGGCAGCGTACGTTTCAGCCAATTGCTTCCTCATTTCCGACATACTGATTACAACATTTGCACTAGGGTTGACCGAAAGTGAGTCATTTGTGTAGCTTCCATGTGCTATTAAAACAGATCACTGGAGCTCCTGGCCTGTTTGAGACGGGTTGACGGTGAGCCAGATTAAATTCTTGGGCCTGCAGGGAAGCCAGATGACCTCAGATGCCCCGTAGCAGTGGTTTTTCCTGTTTAGAAGCAGCAAATCCCTTTCTTTTTGCTGAGCTTTGATGGGCAAGAGCTGATGTTTTGCAGTCTGAAAGTGTGTCATACCCAAGCATGTTTATTTGTAAACAAAACGATGCCCCGCCTCTGTCTTTTAGCCTGCACTGAGGCATTATGGGTGATTTGAGTTTGCGTTCTCATTAGTTGGCAGAAAGCGTCCCGCTGCTGGGAATGGAGAGCAGCTGTGTGTGGAAATGTCTAGAAATGCACATATTTGAGTACCTATGTGTGTGTTTGTGATTTGTTCCACAGGAAAACCCAGCACAGCTCCCTGGACCAGAGCTCACCGCCTCAGACAGGGATTTCCACTTACAACCACCCGGTGCTGGGAATGTACGACCCCAAAGATGACTTCCCGCTCCGCAAGACGGGTAAAACTAAGCCCCTTCTTCTCAATGTGTCCGGCCCTGTCTTTTAAACTTTTACTAGGGTTGCCTACACCAGTTCAGGTTTACTTAGTCAGAACTGCTTCCAAAAAACGTGGAGCAAACTCTGTGACCTTTGCTTCCATTGACGCGTGTGGAAACCCTTTTTTCCTTATGTGGATGCAGAAGCTGTTTTCTCACACTCACGCACAACTGTGAAAGATCGTGACGTTCAACGGCTGCAAAATGTTGACTGGCTTGAAATTAATTTGCAAAAGATTAATATAATCAGAGGCATTTATTTTATTTTATTTTTTTTTTTCCTTAAAATAAAGCAACAGGTTGATTTTTATTTTATTATTTTGTGTATTATTATTTTTGTATATTTTCTTTGTTATCCCTATAAGAAATGGATTTTTTTAGCTGTTTTTAATTTTTTTTTATTTTGTTTTATCTAGTTTTATCCCCTAATTCTGAGAGATAATTAAAAATAATAAGTAGAATTAAGTAAGTAATAATAAGTAAAAATGATAATAAGAAATAAATAAGTTTAATTAATTTATTTTCCCTATGAGAATGTTTTTTTTCTTCCTATTTTATCCCTATAAAAAACAGCTTGCTTAGCTGTTTTTCGTTATTGTATTTTTTATTTTATTTTATTTTATTTTATTTTATTTTATTTTATTTTATTTCTTATAATTTATTCCTTATAATAAAATTACTGGTTGGTTTTTATTTTATTTTATTTTTTTATATATTATGTGTTATTATTTTTGTATATTTTCTATTTTGTCCCTCTAAGAAACAGGTTTTGTTTTGTTTTGTTTTGTTTTGTTTTGTTTTGTTTTATTTGTTTTTTTAATCAGTTAAAAAAAATCTACCTCCAAATTGAGAGGACTAATAAGTAAAAATAATAAGCAGAATTTAGTAAATAATAATAAGTAAAAATAATAAAGATACAAAAAAATAAGTAAAAATGCATTAAAAACTTTTAAGTGAAAAAAATGTAATACATGTAATAGTTTTTACTCAAACATTTTATTTTTGTGGCAATTAAATTTATATGCTTATTACTGTATTTTTTTTCGATTTTTATCGATTAAGAAAAATGTATTCCCAAATTCAGAGGAATAATAACGAAAAATAAGTAAAATGTAAAAATAATAAAAATTGTAATAAAAATATAGTAGTTATAATAAAATAATAAATAAAATAATTTTTAACTTAAGTTAAAAAAAAAAAAAATAAAACTAAGTTGATAAAACTTATTTTAGGACCATTTAGGTCTTTTGCATGTAATAGTTTTGACTAGTTTTCAACATTTTATTTTATTATGTATATTTTTGATTTTAATTGATTAATTTACTGAATTTTTTACTAATTCGTTATTTATTTGCTATTAAAATATATGTTTTTTTTAATGTTCCATTATAATTTGGAAGAGAAATATGCTTAATTGTTATGGAAAAAATGGTTTTGTTTTGTTTGGTTTGAGTTTTTTGTATTTTCTTTATGTTTTGTTTTGCTTTGTTTTGTTCTAATTTGCTTGCTTTGGTTTTGTTTTGAGCAAGTTATTGAACATTTTTGTGAGATGCACCTTCATAAATCATCTGTCCAGGTAACATTGTCTAGATTTCTTTGATGGCATTGGTGAATCCTGTCATTTTTTTCCTCTTTGAACATTCTGGAAAGTTTTCTGCTTTTGAGGAAAAATGTCCAAGAGGTTTTCTGAGGTTTAGGTAAAGACATTCTCTCTGACGTGCTGTGTATTAAGACGGGCTCCAGCGTCTGTGGGCTGGCGTAGGTCCTGTGCCCCCCTGCTTCAGCATCACTGTCTCCACTATCGGGCTCCAGGCAGTGTGTGTTAAAGAAGTTGTCCCCCTCCCTTCCTCCCTCTCTTCCTCTTTCTCTGCTTCGGGAGAGCACTCAAGGGCAATTCCTATGCAGACTCACTTTGGACTGGTTTAGGTAGCGTAAGGCCTCTGTGCTCATTAATCACCCTGGAAATGGGCCTGTCAGGGACCCGCAGTACAACCTGCCCTGGGCCTTTAGCACACACAGAGCCCCGGTGAGACCTGCGTAATTACAGTGCAGGCCAGGGAGACGGGGGGAGGGGGAGGTGCTGCGGAGTACATCACAGCCGTAACTGCGGATACAAGGTGAATGCAGCGCCTGCAACTTAAATCAAAGAGTCCTACTGTACAGCAACCTTCATGACCTCTAGGTCTGCATGCGGATGATTGAACATTCATTGCAGTCAGAGTCCTAAATGAACTTTTTGCTGCACCTGCCAAATTGCAGATGATCTGAGAAAATGTACAGGCTAAAGATTCCTTATAAGCAGTTTTTATATTATATTATTTTATTTTATTTTATTTTTTGTATATTTTGTTTTATTTTATTTTTGTGTATTTTCTATTTTATCTCTATAAGAAACAGGTTATTCATCTGTTTTCATTATTTTATTTTATTACTATTATTATTATTATTATTATTATTATTATTTTATTTTATTTTGTGTTGTGTTGTATTGTTTTATTTTATTTTCTATACAGGCTTTTTTAATGTAATTAATGTCATAGCTTTAGCTGTTTTTCTTTATTTTATTTTATCTTATTTTATTTTATTTCTTTTTTTTTTTGTATATATTTTTGTATTCCTATAAGAAACTTTTTAAGAAAGAAACATAGCTTTAACGTTTTTTTTTTTTTAATTTATTTTATATTGTGTTGTTGTTTTGTTTTATTTTCCCTATAAGAAGGTGATAGCTCTGTTTTTGTTTTATTTCATTATTGAATTTATTTTATATATATATATATATATATATATATATTATAATTTTTTTTTTTTTAAATCAGCTGAGAAATTCATATATATAGGAAATACACTGTTTAGCTGGGTTTTAATTAATTAATTAATTTATGTCATCGCTTTAGCTGTTTTTCTTTATTTTCCTTATTTTATTTTTTATTTATCTTTTTTTTTGTTTTGTTTCTTGTTTTGTTTTTGTATATTTTCTTTATTCCTTTAAGAAACATTTTAAGAACGAAACATAGCTTTAGCTGTTTTTCTTTATTTTATTTTATTTTATTTTATTTTATTTTATTTTATTTTATTTTATTTTATT
>JAHKKF010489324.1:0-13436 GCA_019740295.1 Labeo calbasu | reverse complement strand
TGAAAGCCTTAGCAACCACATAGCAACGCCCTAGCAACCAGCCAGAATCCAAAAGTAAGCACATTACAACACACTAAAAACCATGGAGAAGACCCTAGCAACCATATACTGTGCTAACACCCTAGAAACCACCCAGAACACATTGCAACCCCATAGCAACATGTGAAAAAACACTTGGAAAACCTTAGCAACCACATAGCAACATCACAGCAACCACCCAGAACCCAAAGTAGACACATTGCAGCACTCTAGAAACTACTGAGAAAACCCTAGCAACCATATACTATAGCAACAACCTAGAACACATTACTGCTCCATAGCAACATGAGAAAAACCACTCAGAAAACATTAACAACCATATAGCAACACCATAGCAACTAGTCAGAACCCAAAGTAACCACATTACAACAAACAAAAAAACACTGAGAAGACCCTAGCAACCATATACTATGGCAACACTCTTAAAACCAATCAGAACACATTTCAACCCCATAGCAACATGTGAAAGCCTTAGCAACCACATAGCAACGCCCTAGCAACCACCCAGAATCCAAAAGTAAGCACATTACAACACACTAAAAACCACGGAGAAGACCCTAGCAACCATATACTGTGCTAACACCCTAGAAACCACCCAGAACACATTGCAATCCCATAGCAACGTGTGAAAAAACACTTGGAAAACCTTAGCAACCACATAGCAACATCACAGCAATCACCCAGAATCCAGAGTTACCACATTACAACATACTAAAAACATCTGAGAAGACCCTGTAGCAGTGCTCTAGAAACCACCCAGAACACAATGCAGCCCCATAGCAACATATGCGAAAACACTTGGAAAATCCTAGCAACCACATTGGTACGTTCTAGCAACCCCAAACCCAAAGCATCAACATTACAACACCCTAAAAACCACTGAAAAGCACTAGCAACCATATATTGTGCTAACACCTTAGAAACCACCCAGAATACATTGCATTCTCATAACAAACCCCAGCAACCAAATAGTAATGCCTTAGCAACCACTCAGAACCCACAGTAACCACATTACAACACACTAAAAACCACTGAGAAGACCCTAGCAACCATATACTGTGGCAACACCCTAGAAACCACACAGAACACATTGCAACCCCATAGCAACATGTGTAAAACTACTCAAAAAACACTAACAACCACAAAGCAACACCCTAGCAACCACCCAGAACCACATAACAGCATAAACTATTCAGATTACCCTAGCAACCACCCAGAAACCATTTCAACAACATACTAACAGACTAAAACCACCCAGAACTTTTAGCAAACATACAGCCACACATGGAAAATCACCCAACCTTAGCAACCCCATAGCAACAGAATAAAAATGCCCAAGATTATTGCAGCAAGTTTTTCACAGTAAAACAGTTAATGTGATTATTATTAACAATAATATCATTTGCATACAATTGCAAATAGTATTTTTCCTCATACCACAGTACAGATCATAAAACATACACATACATATACACACTAAATATAAAAGCATTCTTTTGTCTGTTGTCCCACTAGAGGAAGTGCTGCTTTTTTCTATCCTCTGCTCCTCTCTTTCTCTCGGGCCATGCATAATGCAAGATAGCCTTTCCATTCCACTTCCTCCTGCCATGCCTGTAAAAATAGACCCGTGGAGGTCCACACGGTTTCAGCTTCGTTATTTTATCATGCATACTCCTGTCCTCCACAATGCAAGCGATCGCATCAGAGCTATACGTCAACTTGACGACAGATGTGTTTTGTAAATGTGTGATGATAAGGCGTCTGGTGAGCTGTGGCTGCTAAATTGTCACGCAGGGAAATTGATGTCCGTCTGTTTCCACGGTTCACGTTTAGTGGTTATTTTTCAGCGAAACGTTTATCCATGTCAAGATAAATCTCGTGATTGAATAGATACGTAAGCATCCAACATCTATTTGGGAAGGAATGACAAGGAATATTCAAGATTCAAGGCTTTTATCGTCACCGTTATGAAAAATGATTTTGGCCAGCAGAACGTTTCAGGATTTTTTTCTTGGTTCTGGAGCTACATAAACAAACATAGACTTAAACCTCAGCCACGAGCAGAAAGCCTAAAAACCTAAAATCTGATTAGTTATTCTTCGACCAACAAATGTAGTTAATACAACTTTTCTACGAAATCCGTCCTGACAGCTATAAATATAAATCATTTTTATTAGTTCAATAAACTGTATTTGGGTAAAGACATGCCTTGGAAAATGTATGTTTCACATGTTTTTATTAATAATATTGTTATTTTTGTATAAAAAACTTAAATAGTGTAGCTTTAAACTAGAGATATATGGCATTATCACAGTCCTCGTGTAAAACCACAGTCAAAGAGTATAGAAGTACTTCTATACTCTTTGCCACAGTATTACCATGGTACAGTGTCACTTAAAAGTTACATGTAACTAAAATGTACTGTCATAGTTTCTGAACATGTAACATGGTACTACCATATTCTTGCAAGTACCTTGGAGTAAATACTCATAGTACATACATTTCCAGTGCCACCCCATACCACAAAAAATATATATATTTTTGTGACCAAAACATGTTTTAAATATATGCCAAATATATGTTAGAACCGTGAAGTTGAACAAAATATATTTTTTAAATAGAAAATATATTTAGTTTCAACACCCATATACCAAAATATATTTCAAAATCAGGGGCAAAAATATAAATAAATAAGTAAATAAATATTACAAATCAAATCAAATAAAAATAAAATAAAACATTTCCAATGTTATGCTTGTTTTTCAGTGTTTTCTAAATATATTTTAAAATGTCTTATAAAAATATTATTTTCAAGAATAATTGCCAAAAATATATTGAAAAAAATAAATAAATAAACTATAAAATAATAATTATGATAATAATAATAATACATTTCCAAAAGCTTGTCTTTAAATATATTTTTTAAATATATTATTATTATTATTATTATTATTATTATTATTATTATTATTATTATTATTTCCAGGTTGAACGTTGGTAGAACGCAAATATGTTTTGAAGCATATTTGAGTAAATATATATTTTGGTCATTTTTTTGTATATATTAAAAATATATATATTTGAAAATCTAGTAGTACTATGATATTGCTACAGTACAAGACATAAAAAATTAATAATAATAATAATAATAATAATAATAATAATAATAATAATAATACATTTCCAGTCTTACAAAAGCCTACATTGGAGGTAAATGTAAATAGCCAGGAGATCAAAACTACATTAAGAATGATTTAGTAATGCTTATTTTTTTCAATGTTTTTTAAATATATTATAAAATATTTTTTTCACGAATATACAAAAATTGCCAAAAACAAAATATTTTTTAGATATATTTTGAAACATTTTTTGAAGTATATATAAAAATATATGTTTGAAAATATATTTTTTATAGTACAGTACAGTATAGTAGTACTATGATATTGCCACAGCACTGTTTTGCAAGACATCAAAATAAAATAGAATAAAATAAAAATACCCACACAGCAATACTATGGTGCTGTATCATTGCTATATTCATATACCATGGTATATCATTCTCCCATGGAACATGTCTGGTGGAAAAACATCATAATAACATTTTAACTTCTGGTCTTTTATTGTTAATACATTGTAAATCAAGATCTGGATGATCTGTAGTTGAACAATTTGAGTTTTTCAGTAATTGATTTTTAAAATCCTCCTCAAAACTGAATAGTAGTCTTGATTTTGTTGATTATTTAGGCTACTCGTTTCCTCCACCCAGTGGAAGATGCATCATTTTCTTGAGCAAAATGATTTGCAGGGAATCTTCCAGAGAGAGCTTTTTTTACTCCCTCAAGGTCAATAACTCAATATGTCTGTGTGTCTGTGCGTGTGCATCTGTACGTGCACATTTGTGCGATATTGGAGTGCACGAGTTGACAAGTCAAAATTGTCAATGATTGTGAATCTGTGCACACGCATCTGATGCATCAATACCGGCGCGTGCATTTACCGTAGTAATTTGTGCAAAAAAAGACTAACCTTCCTGATTTATTATTATATATCGGATGAGTTTATCACGTCCCATGGGATCCTACACACCAGCTGTTACAGCTCAGGGTCACCCCCACTCACTTTACACACACACACGAACACACACACAAATTGAGCATGGTCCATGTCACACTAAAAGCACAAGGGTTTATGGGTAGTGTCAGCAAAGCAGTCCTGAACAGATAAAACAGCTGAAATAGGTTTCTAAGGGACCCTGAAAATACTGCCTCATTGAACAGAGGCGGTGGGCCTGGCGTTCACACAACCGGCAATCAAGGCCCGTGTGATTGTGCGGCGCGAGCGCTTCTAGCACCCGCATCAGCACGCTCTTTCATGCGGCAAAGACGCGCTTCTCTCCCACTGCTGGATGTGTGCGCTTTACAGTGGAAGGTGCTAATTAGCATCTATTTTCATTCATCTTGCTGACTGCCATATTGTCAGACTGACTGAAATCTGACATTATTTGTGCAGCGTAGGCTATAATAAAGCAGCTTTGAGGTCTCTCTCAGAAAGATTCAGAGGTTAATAAACATTTCAGATTAGATGGACATTTGAAAGTCTCTGATGCTGTTTTGACAGGAGAAGAAAACCTTTCTGAAAGAAAACCCTATTGGTGGTCTGCCATCTGCTGTTCACAAATGGACATGCATGCAACATGTCAAGAGACCTATTATGAAATTAGTTCCTAAACAATATGGTTCATGATGCATTGTTTTGATTTCATATGAACATTTTAGCATGTCTTAGTATGTAATTCCAGTTCCTTGTGCAAGATGATGTCAAAGCTCTATAAAAAGGAAACATCAAAATATGTATCATAAGTCATAATGCAGACTCAGGTATCACATTTTGCTGATTTATTAATAACAAGGTTTTTTAGGCTATTTTTTAAAGTTTAATTTTCTTTTTTCCCCCCGACAACTGTCTGTTAGTTTGAAAATTGTTACATTATTGTAATATTATTATTGTTATTATTATTATTTTATTATTATATTCTACTGTCTTTTGGAAACCAAAATGTGTGTTAAATGAACATTTATATGATTCGATTTTTTTCTACTTAAAATATATATATATGGCAAACGTTTGTATTTACTGTAAACAGGTTCCGACAAAAATTGTTAATAATTTAACGTTTTATTTCCACATTTATGCTGAAATAAAACTAAAAAGCACGGCATTTCCGTAGTTCAACTAAAATTTGACTAATCTGAATTAGAGTTGTCACGATTCCTCGATTCACTTTGAGTACTCGATTTAAAAAAAAAAAAAAAAAGGAAAAAAAAAATCGAATAACCGAAAAAAGTGGAGTAACCGGCAAAATACCGGAAGTGGCGGACGAGAATCCATGAAACGCATTATTAGACCGTTTTCCAACCCATTTAAAATCATGATAAAAAAAAATAATGCTATTGTGAATACACAAACGCTACAATTAAATTATATAAATATATGCGATGCAGGTTTAATATATGCGCTTTAATTATTATCATATTTTATTATTACATGTAGGTTACGTACGTGCGTCTCAGAGTGGCGCTGCTCCACGCTCCACACCAACAGTTAGCATTTACATGTGTGAAGCCTCTTAAACTCCATCTCTGCATATTGTTGTGAGTTTGGATTTATTATAACGTTCATCTGGGAAGGCTATTTCGACATATTTGTAAGGTAAATCGTTTATAAACCTACGCAAACACAGGAGAATACATTAGTGTCTGTCTTTATATGATAACCGTTCATCGCGATTTCAAAATAAAAGTTTAAACACTCGCTCTGTTTACACGTTTTGATGTCCACATTTTCGTGAAATTACAGTGTATGTAGCATTTATGTTATTAAAGAAATTACTAAATATTAAAGATTAAGTGGACGTTTGACTTAAATGTTGTTTAGTCAATTTTAAACAACTATTAGATTGCAGAGTAAAGTGTAAAAACATTCGTCAGGCCGTTGGCGCGCTCTCCAGGCATTTGTTATAATGCGAAATGTACCTTAGCTCTGTTGTTTATAATACGTTATGTATTTTATTTATGTATTATTTGCTTTTGGTACTTCATTTGAACAAATTATTACTGCCCTGTTGCTATTATATATGATTTTAAAGGCTATTGTTTACTTTGTCTATTTTTATTACTACAAAAAATGAATTATAATTATCAGATTACTCGATAAATCGTCAGAATAATCGTCAGATTACTCGATTTCCAAAATAATTGTTACTTACAGCCCTAATCTGAATATGCAATCAGTTCTTCAAAACAAGACCAAAAAACAGTAACAACCCATCTGGATGTGGAATCAAGACTCTGAGGCACTTTCCGTGAGATAAACAGCTTTATACAATCATCTGTGCTGAAACAAAACAAAAAAAAAAAAAAAAAGAGAAAACCCAAATGTGAAGCTCTGAAAGCTGTTATCCAATCAACAGTCACCTGTTTCAGAGCATGTGAACGGTGCAAAACTGAAGTGGTGCAGAAAGTCAAAAGCAGCAGCTTTCTAGTAACAAACACCAGCAGAAAACCAGAACTTAGTGTGATCGCAGCCCGAAACCACTGGTTTCATTTTTAAAGGAACAGTTCACCAAAATTTAAAATTCTGACATTTACGTACCCTCAAATCCACAAAATTTTCTTAGAGTTCTATGCTGCTTTTATACACTCCCAATCTCCTTTCACTTTCACTGGAAAAACAGCAGCTCAGACAATCTGTGAAATAACTTTTCTATTCCACAATAGAAAGTCATACGCGTTTGGAAAGGCATGAAGGTGAATAAATAACATAAATTAAATTTTTAGCTGAACTCTTCCTTTAAATCTCCAGATAAACCATACATATGTGTCCGGTAATACATTTTAATCTTCAAACAACAACAAAAAGCATAATTGTTTCCCCATTGTATAGGTCTTTTTTAATATCGTGTAAAACATCATTGTGAAAAAGCTCTAAAAAGTCAAATTAGGAGGGAAAATTAGGGCATCAAGAAATTATTATTTTTTAAAATATTTTTTTCCTTTTTTAATCAAACAAAAGAGGGTTGGGACAGTCTACGGCAGCCCTAAACCTTTGGTACATTCAGCACAAATATTAGCACGGCACTGCAAAAGCCTTAATACAAAAAGACGCAGATCTATCTGGTTTGTATTAATGATCTAGCCAGCCATTATCGAATTGACAAAGATGATATGCTTGTGTTTTTGCTATTCCGAAATTTGATGGACCTCATAAAGCCCCATGGCAGTTTCAACTACACCAGTTTTCACTGGAAGCGATATTAACTCCTTACACAAAATTCAGGTTACAAAACATTCAGAACTAGAGTACAGTCCAGCGTCCCGCAGCCACGGCAGTGTTTCGTAAAAGGCTGGGTCGAGTTAAAGCAAATGGAAAAATCTGGAATGTATCGATATGCTTTTGTGGGCTTGATATTCCAGTTTCAAATCATACAAGAAAACATTTGGACTCCAGAGAGGCAGAAAAAAAAAGATTCAAGAAAGCTGTGTTCGCATCAGCAAACATTAATGTCAGACTAAAGCTATATAAGGATATGGAAATAATAATAAAGTCAACACGAAATGATCTGAATCATTTAAAGTAAATGTTATTATACCATAATGAAGCATATTAGTAACGCAAACAGGGCCTGTTTTAATTTCATATTGACTTCTATAGCTTCATTCAGTGGGTGTATGACCACTCTCTTTGTTTTCTCTCTCTCATAAGTTATCAGGAATTAAATTGTTATCCAAAGACAACAGAAAGGCCTATAAAGTAAAAAAAATCATCTTCTTTTGTTGATTTTTTTTATCATTTGCACATAGTGGTCACATTCATGATGTTGCAAGTGTAACATGCCCTTTGAAAACATCGCGTGTGAGAGTATATAAACAACCAGATTCATTCAAAAGTGTCACAAATGTGACATGACAGCTATTGGACAGCATACGGTGTCGAAACAAACATATGAGATAGACTAACATATAAATATGATAAAAAGAAGAGAAACCATATACATTTCAATTCAATATTGAGGGCAGCGCTGTCATGTGTGATGTGTTTGAGGCGATCTGAAAAAGCTTTCACAACACAATGTTTGTTCATTCACGCTGCATTTTGATGCTTCGTAGAAAAGTCTTTTTTACAGATAAAAAGAGTGTGAGAATATCAAAGTCCTTTGGGTTTGTTTCGTTCCTCATTTTGATCAGTTAGTAACTCAGCTTTGCATTCGGCTGGTCACGTCGTCCTCGATTCACCCAGAGCTGAGTCTGAGAAACATTCAGACAACATCCAGTCCATTTCAGCTCACTTCTGTGATGCATCGTTTTCCGTCCGAGGAAGTAGTTTTAAGTGATACGGTGTACAAAATATACGTCTAAGTGCTTCTGGTGTCTATTTAGATCGTTGCTTCCTTTGCTGTTCCTGACTGGCCGTGGAAATGAAGTATGTTTGATCAGCTCAAAAAGTGCAAATATTAACATTCACTCCAAACCGAAAGTGCTGGTCTCCTCCACTGCCGTCAGCATCTTCTCATACAGCATGGAGAACGAGGGGTACGGGGGGAGGTCCAGACGATTGAAACACGTGTGAGCTCTGCAATGACAAATAAAGATGCAAAAAGTATTAGTTTTTCCATCCTAACAATTTTTGAATGACTGTATTATGAACAGACTACGCCATCTTGTGGATCACATAAGCAATGACAACTGTGGGAAAAAATGGGTTAATTTGGGACAAATATGACATTACTGAACTGTTATATATGTTATAAGATATATAACATATGTTATATTTATTTACGTAAGATGAATTTGACAAATGATTTACATCAGAATTCAGTTTCATCACTGAGACTTATTAGAAATTTATGGTAAGTTTCTTATGTGACACTGGGCACTTTTTACACACAATAATTTTGTTTGGTGATGTTATTTTATTATTTTTTTTATTTACTGAATTTTTGTATTCCATCTGTTTTGTTTTGTTCCTAAATTCAGTGCCAAAAAAGTATGAACCCAGCTTATAAATACATAATATAAATATATAATAGACATTATAAACAGATTATAAACAATTAAATTTTTTTTATTTAATTTAATTTATTTTAATTTAATAATTTAATTTAACTTAATTAATTTAATAATTTAATTTAATTATTTTGAAAATAAACTAAGAACAAAGAAATTAATTCTTTTATTTAGCAAGGATGCATTAAATAGAATAAAAAAAAGTGAGTGAATGTTTATAACGTTACAAAAAAATTATATTTTAAATAAATTGTATTCTTTTGAACTTCAGTTCATCAAAAAATCCTGAAAAAAAAGGATCACATTATCCACAAAAAATATTAAGCAGCTCAACTGTTTTCAACATTGATAAATAATAATAATAAATATTTTTTGGAGCAGCAAATCAGCATATTAGAATGATTTCAGGATCATGTGACACTGAAGACTGGAGTAATGATGCTGAAAATTCAGCTTTGCATCACATGCATAAATTACATTTTTAAATATATCAAAATAGAAAAGAGTTATTTAAAATTGTAATAATATTTCACAATATTACTGTTTTTACTGGTTTTTAGATAAAATAAATGCAGCCTTGGTGAGCAGAAGAGGCCTTAAAAAAATCACCCCAATCTATATATATATAATTTGTTTATTTATGTCATTTTATATATTTTAGTAATTTTAATACATTAATGTACTACAATGATAATTAAAATCAATGTAGAGGTAAAATATAAATGAATTCTGTCAAACATAGACTAGTTATGACTTCATGTGATGTGACATGTGACAAAAGAGGCAGGTTACCTGGGCAGAGACGTAATTTTTCCCCATTTCTCCACACAGAAGCGACGTGGCCCGTTGCTGCCCCTAAGGGAGGCGAAGCCCTCGTACGGGATACTGGACGTCCCTGTCACGAACTGAGAACACAGAGACATTTCATCCACAGGTCAAGCACACACACTATACTCTGTCTTATTAAAAGAGCTTGTGTTTCTCTTTCATCACTCACTTGCAGCAATCTAAGTCTCTGCTCATTGTTGAATCGCTCCACTGCCGCCCAGAACCAGCGAATCACGATGTGGTTGTCATGGTAACCTAGAGGGAAAACCAATAAACTTGTCCCAATAAACGCCAAATGTGACCTGTAGGGCTAGGAGATGCTGTAAAAGCCCGCAGTCTATCTGACAGATAATATTTCGGTCATAAATCAGATACTTCATATCTTGATACCATGTTTTTACCACAGGATGGTGATATCATGAATATGGTGATGAACTAGTGAAGTGAATCTGTCTGTCTATCGTTACCTCCTCTGTACTCGGTGTTGTTCCTCCAGTCTCCCAGATCAATTTCCGCCGTCCCAGCGATCACCAGCTCCAGCTCACGCGCATCAAACACCGACACCAGCCGTGCATCTACAACCTGCAGTCAATTCACAGCTGTAAAACATCTGCTTCCAGCTCAGTGCCAGCATTATTAAATATGATGTGAAGTTCTTGATTTTCTTAGATATTACACTACCAGTCGAAAGTTTTTTTTAATGTTTTTTAAAGAAGTCTCATCTGCTCACCAAGCCTGCATTTATTTGATCCAAAATACAGCAAAAACAGTACAATTTTGAAATATTTTTTACTATTTAAAATAACTCTTTTCTATTTGAAAATGTTTTAAAATGTAATTTATTCCTGTGATCAAAGCTACATTTTCAGCATCATTACTTGATGATCATACATTCCAGTCTTCAGTGTCACATGATCCTTCAGAAATCATTCTAATATGCTGAAATAAATAAATTAATGAATTAATTTATTTATTTATTTACTGGGAAAGAAATTGTAGAAATTAATGCTTTTATTTAGCAAGGATGCTTTAAATTGATCAAAAGTGATGATAAAGACTTTTATAATGCTACAAAAGATTTCTATTTCAGATAAATACTGTTCTTCTGAACTTTCTATTCATCAAAGAAACCTGAAAAAATTCTACTCAGCTGTTTTTAACATAATAATAATAATAAATGTTTTTTTGAGCCGCAAATCAGAATATTAGAATGATTTCTGAAGGATCATGAGACTGGAGTAATGATGCTTCAAATTCAGCTTTGAAATCACAGGAATAAATTACATATTCAAATATATTCAAATAGGAAACAGTTATTTTAAATAGTAAAAATATATATATATATATATTTTATTTTGTAATAAACTTTTGACTGGTAGGGTATAATTGGAAACCTGTATTCCTGCTGGGTAAGACTACAATAAGTGGATGCACCTGAAGATATTTCAGAAATGAAACTCATCAATCATACATTGAACCTACCATACTGTATTAATTAATTCATCTTCGTTCTCGTTTCATTCAAGGTTACACTAAATAATTTAGATTTTTTAAAAATATATTTCCTTCCTCACTGGCTGACTTGATCCTTTGTCAGTGATGCTAATTAAAGATAAAAACCAATAACAGAATTAAGAGAAAAAAATCTATAAAAAGAGTCTTTAAAAATTACTTCATGTTCCACAGATATAAAAGCAACTGTACATTAGAGTGAATAAAAATAATAATTACATTTTTATTTGTGTTCCTGATTTTTAAAGATTATTTTAATGATGGAAGCAGGCATTATAATCATATAATGGCCAGCCTTTCTGAAATAAATTTTAATTAAAAATTAACAAATTTTATAAACATCAATAATTTTGATTAAATTCATGAGGTTTTTAATATTGCATTATAGTATGTATACATTATGTGGTTATGACTCTAACCTTCAGCATCAAGAAATATTTTGTAAATTCTTTTTATTTTATAAATTACGTTTATTTTGTAAAGATTTTATGTAGTTGTAACACTACTTAAATATATATATATATATATATATATATATTTATATATATGTATTTGTGTATGTGTATATATGTGTATGTTGTGTGTGTGTGTGTGTGTGTGTATAATTGAATTTTCAATGTAATATTACATTTTATTTTTATATTTAGTTTTTGTATTACATTACATTATTCAATTATATTAACTAACAATACAGTTAACTCTTAAAATATATACACAGATGTGAATTTTATAGGATTTTATCCAAATAACTACTGTTCAACAGTTTGAGGTCAGTATTTGTTCACTTATTTTTTTAAATATTTTTGAAGGACATCTTTTACACTCAACAAAGCTACATTTATTTGATTAAAAAAACATAGTAAAAACATTACTATTGTGAAATATTATTAGAGTTCAAAATAACTGATTTCTACTGTAATAGATGTTAAAATGTAATTTATTCCTATGATGCAAAGCTGAATTTTCAGCATCATTACTCCAGTCTTCAGTGTCACATGATCCTTCAGAAATCTTTCTAATATGCTGGTTTGCTGCTGAAGAAACATTTATTATCATCAGTATATTAAAAAAAAACAGTTTTTATGATTCTTTGAGTAGAAAGCTCAGCTGAACAGCATTACAAATGTCTTCATTGTCACTTCTGATCAATATAATGCATCCTTGCTGAATAAAAGTAATTTCTTTAAACAAAAAATCTTACTGACCCCAAACTTCTAAATGACAAGCAAAGATGTCTTTTCTATATTAAAGCAAGCAAAAGCACTTGAAAACCAAAATTGTACAACGACCCAAATCTATCAAACAGAAATCCAATAAAAAGCATTCTGGAATATCTCAGGGCAACTCTACATGGCATGTTTTTATGTGACTGAAAGCTACTGAAGTGCTGATTCGATTTCAGTACCTCATAAAAGCCTCGCACCAGACTCTCCGTCTGTTGGACGACACCCCGCTCTATTCGCCACTTCACCATGCGCTCGATGTACTCCTTCTTATTCTTCTCTGACACGGGGATATTTGCACCGCCAGGCTTCAGCTCGCGCTCTGTGATCTAACACACACACACATATGCTTCTGTGAGACAATAGTGAGAGGTTGTGCAAGCTTACACACTGTTTGTGTGCACAAATAGTCACACACTGACCTGTCCGAACACTTCCTCATTGACGGTGAAGGTCAGGTCCAGCATGTCCTCAATGTCATTGTCCTTCATCCACTGAAGACTCTGATGAAACTCCTCATCAAGATACTCCAGATCACTCAGATCACACGGACTACACACACAAGTATCAACAAATACACATTAACATGAAATAATGGCTGTGATCTTGGTAATGTATTATTGTTAGTATTGGTATATATATATATATATAAGCCTGATAAAAATGCTTATTTTAAAGAAAAACGTCAGATGGACTTGGAGGCTTTTGCATATATATATATATATATATATATATATATATATATATATATATTGTGTGTGTGTGTGTGTGT
>JAHKKF010489321.1:0-14785 GCA_019740295.1 Labeo calbasu | reverse complement strand
CTAAATATTCATGGCCATTATCCCTCCCTCGCATACGGCTTTCTATCACAAAACATGTCTTAGAAAATTTACATCAATATATTGTTTTCTGTGAAAGATTAAGCACTGTCATTTTCACATGATTTTGAAGTAAATATTCTAGCCTACAAGAGTGATTACTCAAAAGCCATCCTCAGGACTATTCAGTATGAGTTTTATGGCCTTATTTCAGCTACATTTATTTTCCCAAAACTTACTAACCATGCATAATATTTTTTTTCTAAAAAATGCAAACATGTACATCCATCTTGCTCACATATTATTGTAGCACTGTTTGTGCTGAATACAAAAAAAATATATGTTGGCCAGTAGTATGTTATAAGTAGTTGAAATAAGCACAAATGTCAGGGCATGTCTAAACATCTAAAGGGCCCCAAAATCACCTCAGACCCCAGAGGGTTAAGTGAAGACACAGCTGCACTCCTTGCAGAGCCTCTTCACGGCATGGCTGCTATCGCAGAGCCTCGCCAAGCCACGGCCGTCATGCCAATGCCTCACCAGGTCTCATTTCACCTGCCAGAGCCTCACCAGGTTTCGTCTCCTCTGCCTGCCCCGCCATAGCTCCCTGCTCTGCCTGCTCCACCACAGCTCCCTGCACTGCCTGCTCCACCACAGTTCCCTGCACTGCCTGCTCCACCACAGCTCCCTGCTCTGCCTGCCCCACCATGGCTCCAGGCTCCTCAGGATCAGACATGGTGGTCTTCTGCTGCACGGCTTCAATGTCTGCCTCTGTTCCATGGCCCAGGTCCACCATGGTTCCACAGTCTGTAACATAAGGGCATGTAATGTGGGGTTGTTTTGGGGTTTTGGTTCATGTTAATGTTTTCATGTCTTTTATTTTGTAGTTTGATTCATGCTGTTTGTGTCTTGCTTCCCTTGCCCTCATGTATTCCTGCCATTGTTTGTTGTTCTTTTTATGTGTCATGTGTCATGTTCTCATTGGTTGGTTTGTGTTATGTGACCCCCATTTTTGGTATATATAGCCCTCATGTTGCCATTGTCTCTTGTTGTGTATTAATGTGGTAACCTGCTGTTGGTAAGTCAAGTCAAGTCAAGTCAAGGTTTGGATTATTATTTGTTTCAATAAACTGCACTTGGGTTCACATCACATTGAGCTCACTAAGACGTGGAAAGCGCCCTATAGCGCCCATACACATCCGGGCTCTTCCCTCCTCACTACCCTCGACGATGGGGCAGCCAGGAGCTGTGTACGGCGATTGACACGGTCCCTTGGTCAGGTGATGTCTACCATGGTAGTCCAGGAGTGCCATCTCTGGCTAAACCTGACGCAGATGGTCTTCAGTCTTCAGTGACACCGTCGAAGGACTTCGCCCAGCAGTTCTCGGCAGTCCAAAGCAGACGGAGGCTATTAAGCACATCTTGCCCTGGCGTGAGTCCAACAAATCGCTGGCGGCCAGGCCTTCATTTGCTCGTTGCCGAGGGCGCCCCCCTGCGGCTTCTACATCCGCTCCGCCCCCGCCACTACCTAAGGAGTCTCCAGCTCCTCAGCGGGGGTGTCAAGCTGGTCGTGGGAGAAGGGCACAGCAGGAACACCCGCAAATCTGCGAAGCAACCCTGAGACGGGCGACCTGGAGATGGGAGAGATTGCTCTATGGGGGACCTTAACATCTGTGCCCCCACCCTTAGGGGATGGCCGGGGGTTTGTACTTTACCCACCTACTCACAAAAAGAGCAGTTTTCTCTATCTCTGGGTCTTTCTCCCCGGGTTCGAGTCCTGAGCGATGCTCCACTTCCTCAGACTCAGGCTCGGAGTATACTTTTGCCACCTCAGCGGGATCAGGAAAAGAAGGTGAGTGCTGCTCCTCGCAGCTCGACTCTTCTCTGAGATGCTACGCCTTCCACGTTGAGTCACCTTCCTTCTCCTGGCTGCCCCACCGTCTGTACTTCACCCGCTCCATTGATCCCACTAGCATGCAGGTTGGAGACGTGGCTATCGCTTCCCAGCCCGTCACATTGGTTAATCCGGACGGTTTGACTCGGCTACGCGATCCAGTTCGCGAGGCGCCCGCGCAGGTTCAGGGGCGTCTTGTTCACATCTGTCTGCTCGGACACAGGTGCCTCTGTCCTGCGTGCGGAGATTGCGGTTCTCCTGGCAAAGGATGCAACAGAGCCGTTCCCTCCAGCCGAGATGAAAAATTGGGATTCTACAGTCCTTATTTCATCGTACCGAAGAAGAACGGTGGGTTACGACCCATCCTGGATCTTCGAGTTTTGAATCAGTTCCTTCACAGGCTGCCATTAAAATGTTAACCTAGAAGCGTATTATTTCATGCATTCGTCACCAGGTTTGGTTCGCAGCCATTGACCTGAAGGACGCGTACTTACATGTCTCGATTCTGCCTCAACACAGACCGTTTCTTCGGTTTGCTTTCGAGGGTCGGCCATATTAGTACAAAGTCCTCCCCTTTGGACTAGCCCTGTCTCCCCGCGTCTTTACCAGACTTGCGGAGGGTGTCCTCGCCACACTCTGGGAGCAGGGCATCCGCATTCTCAACTATCTCGACGACTGGCTGATAATAGCTCACTCGCGAGATCTGTTGTGCGAGCACAGGGATCTGGTGCTTCAGCACCTCAGTCTCATGGGGCTTCAGGTCAACTGGGAGAAGAGCAAGCTCTCCCCTGTGCAGAGTATCTCTTTTCTTTGTATGGAGCTGGATTTGGTCAACATGATGGCGCGCCTCACGGAGGACCGCACACAGTCAGTGCTGAGTTTGTTCAGGCACAGGACGGCGGTCCCTCTAAAAAATTTTTCAGAGGCTCCTGGGGCATATGGCAGCTGCAGCCACAGTTACGCTGCTCAACTTGCTTCATATGAGACTGCTTCAGCACTGGCTCAATGGCCGGATCCCGAGATGGGCATGGCACCGTGGCATGTTTTGGGTCATGGCACGTGTCGCCGCCTTTTCAGCTTGTGGTCAGACCTTGCGTTCCTTTGGGCAGGAGTGCCCTTAGACCAGATCTCAAGGCACATGATTATCAACACGGATGCCTCCAGGACGGGCTGGCATGCTGTATACAATGGGTAGGCAGCCTCAGGCTCCTGGACAGGACCTCGACTGCGGTGCTGGCAGTGTTTCTGGCGCTTCGTCGGTTCCGTCTGGTGTTGCGGGGGAAACATGCTAGTTCAGATGGATAACATGGCGACGGTCGCTTACGTCAATCACCAAGGTGGTTTGCGCTCCCGTCGCATGTCGCAACTCGCCCGCTATCTCCTCCTTTGGAGTCAGACGAAGCTCAAATCGCTACATGCCGTTCATATTCCAGGAGAGCTGAACCGTGCAGTCATCGCGCTGTAGTCGATTCGGGGAAACTCAGGTAGATCTGTTTGCTTCCCGAGAATCCTCCCACTGCCAGCTGTTTTACTCCCTGACCGAGGCTCCCCTTGGCACGGACGTACTGGCACACAGTTGGCCCCGGGGACTAATCAAGTACGCCTTTCCCCTAGTGAGCCAGTGAGCAAGGTCAGGGAGGACGGGGAGCAGGTCTTGTTGGTTGCGCCTTATTGGCCCACCCGGACCTGATTCACGGAACTCATGCTCCTCGCGACAGCCCCTCCCTGGAAGATTCCCCTGAGGAAAGACCTTCTTTCTCAGGGGATGGGCACCATCTGGCACCTGCGCCCCGATCTGTGGAACTTCCACGTACCATGACGTGGTTGATGGTCTGCCTTTGGTAAGGCATCACCTGATCGTCAGGTTCCTGAGAGGTGCTAGGAGGCTAAATCCGCCTCGCCTGCACCTCATCCCCTCTTGGGATCTCTCTGTGGTCCTTGCGGGCCTTCGGAGAGATCCCTTTGAGCCACTAGAATCAGTTGAGCTTAAATATTTGTCGCTCAAGACTTCGCTCCTCATCGCGCTCACTTCCATCAAGAGGGTGGGAGACCTGCATGCATTCTCAGTCAACGAATCGTGCCTTGAGTTTGGTCCGGCTGATTCTCATGTTACCCTGAGACCCTGGCCTGGTTATGTGCCCATGGTTCCCACCACTCCTATCGAGATCAGGTGGTGAACCTGCAAGCGCTGCCCCTGGGGTCTAGGTCCTCCACGCCCTTCAGTTCGAACTAGGTGGAGTAGTTCGCTACTGTGCTGGTAGAGGGTCTCCTTCGCCTCCTCCAGATGTGGCTCAGGCCTCTGTAGCTTTTTTCCATGATTTTTCCATCGTGTTCCCAAAAAAAAAAAAAGGACTTTTTACATGGACGATTACTTTTGTCATTGTGCTCCGCCCCCCAATGGTCTGCTTCAATCTCTGGCATCCCTGGTGGGCCCCCTTTAGCTGGCTCCCAGGGCGTTGGGCAGGTTACGTATTGAGTCCATTTGTCCTGACACGCTTGCCTGCCAGCATTTGTCCTCAATTACGTAACGTGGTTCAGGCTTGTGGCGGTTTCCATAGGGACCCCAAATACGTCAATATTGACGTAACGTCGTAGAGTACGACTGAAGGGGAACGTCTCGGTTACAGCTGTAACCCTCATTCCCTGAAGGAGGGAACGGAGACGTTACATCCCTCTTGCCACAATCCTGAACTATGCTGGAGATGCCAGGTGATTCTCGGCTCCTCAGCAAAAACCTGAATGAGTGGTTGCATGCCATCTTATATACCCGTATGTACGGGGTGTGGCGTGGCATGCAAATTCCACTTGCTAAATTTCATTGGCTTTTTCTTCTAAGATCGGAGGTGATTGGGCTCCCAAGGGAGACCCCAAATACGTCAGTATTGACGTAATGTCTCTGTTCCCTCCTTCAGGGAACGAGGGTTACAGTTGTAACCGAGACGTTTCCATATTTGCCACATATTGGATATACTTCAGGCTACCTGCATTTTTTGGCCTAAAACAACCATCATAGATTATAAAATAAGCAAAAATAGGAAAAATACATTCAAAACACCTGAAAATAAAATAATATGGAAATAATAAAATACATTTCAGCAAAAAGAAAGGTAAAAAAAAAAATCAGAGCAACATCTCGATCATGGCTGTCAAAATCCTAAAAAAAAAAAAAATTACAGCCACGGTTTTACAAGATAATCATTTTTTTTATTTGGTATAAAATATTGACGTTTATAAATAAGAGTTATGGGACGCCTGACTGAGTAGTATTCTTCTAAAATAGAGGTTTAATTCTGACATGATAAATTAGCCTTGGATGAGCATGCCAGTGCATTTACTTGGATTATGTTCTTATAATAGCATACAAACTCATGAATAGAGTTTATCTATCTATTTATTTATTTATTTATTTATTATTATTTTTGTCATATTACATAGAACATTGTTTAACTAGGTTAGGCTACTTTTGTATATTAATCAGCTTGAAACGTGGAACTGAAATAAAGTGTCAAATCGAAAATATACTTTATGCAAATATGCATGAATGATCACTTTTGCATCACTCGGTTTGTTGTTTTTTATTTACTTTTAGTAAGACTAATTAAATCGGCATGCTGACTTGACTAGCTTTAGCCTATAGTAGCCAACATATCGACAATACATGCGGAAAGCACAATAAAGTGTGCGTTTGCAAATAATAAAAATGTTAATGGGTTTCCCAAGTCATTTTTACCTTTTTTAGGGTTCTCTTCAAAAAGGGCACTCTTCAAAAGTGGCGCTTATAGAGGACGTGCAAACATACATAGATTAAAATGCATTTATATTTAGACTGAATGTAAAATATAGATTGTACGGCATGTTAGCTTGCTAATTGTGCCCAAAAGCAGAATTTCTTTAAGCTCATATGTCTTACTAACAAGAAACTATGCATAACTACAGGTCAAGAGCTGTAGTTCCAACTACCGTTTGCGTTACTGTGTATAAATAATTAATTGTTTGAAGTATGGTTGCGAGAAAAAAAACCCACTGAATCGTTGAACTATGTTGGTAACGACGGAACTTCTGACCATTGTTGGCTAAGGATGCTTTTGGGAAACACACCCCTGGCCATGGTGTTTAACTACAGAATGTTGTTCCTTGTGCCACCTGGTGGATATTGTGTAAAGCACAATAATGTTTAAAAAAAAAATCTCAAATAGCGCCTACAGGGAGCTCCGTGATCACACGTGGTGAATTGCAGGCTGCCGCTCTCAGTGGCCATCTGTACATGCCCCTTCTAGTGTACAAACAGCAAAATTGTAGTGCCATAAAAGGCCAAATCTATGAAATCAAATTACTACGCCCTATGCACCTAAAAATGCATCCACTTAAGCCTAGTTCAGACTACATGGTTTTAAACACTGGTAGATCACTGTGCTGTTCAGATTGCATGACTTGCTGTCTGTCTTGAAGTGGTTGTGGTATTCACACTACTTTACACTACACAAATGATCCACAACAGGGGGTCACACACTACACAAGCCGACAGCAACTCTTGCAACCCAATGACACTATCTGGTCCCCAAACCATGTTTTGTCCAAAAAAAAACAAAAAAACAACAACAACATGTGAGAAGTGGAACAGGAAATGACACATAACAACACACAAAACAGGAGTTGTTGTTTATTTAAAAATGGACAATGGGAAGAAATTAATGCTGAAACATTTTAAAGGTACTCATGCTCCTGCCAAAATTTGCCAAAAATTAAATTTTGCTCCATTTCTTGTGTCCACATTTTTCTTGAAGCCATGTTGCTGCTGTTTTTCTTCCGGTCACCTCAACCCACGCCTTGCTCTGGTTGTACACTCACTCTCACTCAGGATTTCTAGGGGTTAAACCAGATCCTCCTAGCTATAGTGACAGATGAGAGAACTAATTTGCTACCTTATGCCAGTATTTCTTTAAAGATAACATCTAGCATAGAATGCTAGTGTTATCAGACCTTTAAGCACCACCCTTAGGTTGGGTATTGAATCGCCTGATCCGGTGAGAAACGGAAAAGCTGGGAATTTCCTTGCATAGGGAATGGGGTTCAGCTAATGGCTCCAGGGAATATTATCACTACAGTTTGCTGGTGCAGACTTAATTGGGGAGTTGTGACTCCGATTCCTAAGTCTGTTGAGTTCTTTTTTTTTTGACTGCTTGTCACATCTGATCTAGTAATCAATCCCCTCAGCATAGCATAGTGGGTAATTGTTTGACAAATGACATTGTCGTGTTTAAACATATGCTCAAGACACCAATCATGCTGGAGGCATTCCACATACCCGGGGAACCATGGTTACACTGAAAGAACCAATAACGTTGTCCTGGTGTTCCCAGTGTTTAACGCAAACCTAGGAAGTTGTAACCGAACTCTTTGAGCTCTGTGGTCTCCTGGTTAATTTACTGCCCCAGAGTGCAAGTATTTTGTTACAAGTATTTTGCATTTATTTTGCAAGTTCAGTGTCTTGTTTCTGGTTTCCATATACTTCCAATCGTGTATTCTTTGTCAGGTATTCTTCTTAACTGATTTTTAAAGTCCCCCTGCAATCACTGTTTTTTTTATCAAATTCCCAAATTCATATTTTTAAATCAGGTAGACAGATAACCTCAAAAACTGGTGAACAGACTAAAAACCCTTCAAACAAACGTGTTATCAAACGTGGTACTTCATTCATGTTTCATTTGACACAGCATTTGTCCGTTACACAGTTGACAAAATTATAATCAAATCTTAATTTTCATTAACATATTTAAAAAGTCATTAGAGCTTAAGCTTGCCAAATAATTAATTTAGCACATTAAGGGGATATATTATTCAACCACTTAGTTTATTTATCAAAAAAGAATACTGATTTCCTGACTTTTTGGCTGACATGAAATGTACCCCTAAATATAGAATGGCTCCTATGTCAAATATATGTGATTCCACTGTAAACATAATCTAATTGATTATAACCAGAATCAACCAGTTAATTTCATGAATTCAATATTCATAGATTAATGCCCTTTATTTCTCTAAATTTATTTTCTGCATGCTGTCAATAGTGTTTCAGTGTCTGTGCAAATGTATGCGCTAGAACCATGCATTTTTAAATGCAAATTAGCGTTCATTAAATTGTGTTGCAAACAAACACGTTTTTGCAGAGAATAGTAGATCTGACAGCATGATCCTGTTGTGTGCATTAACACAGGAAATCCCAACTGATCTGTCCACAAAAAAAAAAAAAAAAAGCTGACAGAGGACAGCTCTCGCTCTCTCTCCCTCTGTGTGTGTGTGTATGTATGTGTGTGTGTGAGTGAGTGTCAAGGGAATACAAACATAAATCTTTTTCAACAATCTATTTTCAATCATAGCTATTCACAGGGGACATCTCAAAGTGCTCTTTAGCTTTCCTGTCAATGGCTGTCCCCATCCATCAATTTCATAGAGAATTATTCCACAGATCGATGGGATCACCAGCGCTCAGCACTATTAAGGCTAATAGGAACGTGTGTGTGTGTGTGTGTGTTAAGCTGTCACACACTCATTGCAACTGATTTACATCTAATTATACATGACACTGCAGTATGTTCATAGTCAAGCATATGATTTGCATTATATAATGCGTAGTAAAGACTATACTTGATAATTACACGTGTAATTTCAGTTTTTGATTATTTTTGTCCTGATTATAAAAAAAAAATAATTAAATGAAATGTCAGACATGATCTGAATGATTCATACTCAGAGACATTTAGTACAAAAGGAGAGCAACTATTAATCTTTTAATCATTTCTAAAATCCCACAATCTTCAGTTGTAGTGCAATGGCATTGATTAAAACAAACAAACAAACAAAGAAAAAGTTCCAGTCTGACTACATGAATAACCTTAACTAGGTCATTTCAGAATATTTAGTGTCCATTACACACCTGTGACAAGGGTATTCAGGTCAGATAATGCAGCTATGAAGAGAACCTGAATGCGTAATTGTACTCAATGAAAGATTTATGAATGAAATTGGGAAGAGGCTTGAGTAGGCCAGAGATCAAATTTATAAATCAAATGATGATGCATTTACATTACACCTGGTTAAATCAACAAGCATTCTTTAAAAGTGAGCATTTAATTTGCACCAGAGCGAAGTAAATTAAGTAGGCATAATTATGTCTATCTTCTCACTCAAGCATTGTTTCACATGAATTTTTTAACAAGGCAACCATTAGCTACAAACTAATGCCAGACACACCTAAGCAAACTGAATTATTCAATCTGTCAGTGAATATCCCATTACCTTCTTCTTATGAATACTTGATTTTATTTTGTATAATTAACCAGGCTTGTTTGTCAGACAGGGTTTTATCTATCTATCTATCTATCTATCTATCTATCTATCTATCTATCTATCTATCTATCTATCTATCTATCTATCTATCTATTGTGGATGTATGAAATAAGGTGTCCAAGATTCATTCTGTCTTAATTTTGAGCAATATATATTGCTTTATATTTTGAAACCTACATACTCTGCATAGATATTTATTCCATTTTAACTGTGGCTTAAATCAGAGGTTCCCAACTACAGTAGTAGGGACCACAGCACTGTTTTTCTCTCTGAAAGACCAAGTTCAATTCATGCACTTCTCTGATACTGAGCTGATATTTTTAGACAGGTATGTCAAATTAAAAAATACATACAAAATGTACAGTTTTGGCGATTCCTATGACAGGAGTTGAGAATCACTGCCTTAAGTGTCCAAATAACATACCATTATGTATATATAATATCCATGGCTAAAGACGTTTCCTTCATGTGTAAGTGATGGGATGCTATTACCTGACTTTAAAGTGTTTATTTTTCCCTGAGTAGAGTTTGCACTAAGGAGATATCTGATCGGAATGAGGGAAACTGATGGAGCAACTGATTAATTGGAATTTAATCCATCAGTCACCAGTGCATTGGCGACATCATTTACATTCCAAACAATCAGCTGATGGACCAATAAGACATGGGGTATTAATACGCAACAGTCAATATGATACCTCAGAGCTGTCACGTACCTTATTGACAAGCACAATGGCTCTTTTAATCCCGGTTTGATCAAATTGCATATATTTTAGGATTTCCACAAGATTCAGTACGTCTTCTGAATTTTTCATTTGAGAGAGGATGGTGGGGGTTGATTTAGACTATTCACCGCACCCCCCCCACCCCACCCCCCTGCTTGTGTCTAAGCATGAAGTGCTGATGAATGAAACATACAGGTATAATTTTACCATCTATTTCAGCATGAGACCAAATCATCTATATTTATTAATGATACAGAAAGGAAATCAGTCTGCTGGATGTGTAATAAGATGTGTATGTGGATGTGTAAAATGAGAAAGTATCAAGTAGACATTACAAATTGTAACTTTAGAAAGAATTTATGTTTGATTCAACATAAAATTTACTACACATTTATGCTGCAATGGTGTAAACTATAGGACATAAAAGAAGATAATTTGAGAAACATCTTCATCTATCTTCATATAATGAGAGTCACAGGTAACCAAAACAGCTTTGTTACCAACAATCTTCAAAATACTTTCTTTTATGTTCCACAAAAGAAAGATTTGAAACAACGTGAGGGTGAGTAAATGATGACAGGATGTATTTATTTTATTTTTTATTTTTATATTTTATATTTTAATTTTATATTTTTATTATTATTGTTATTTTTAATGAAATGATAATCTAAATAAGAAACTAAATCTGCTAGCAGGTGGCAGTAAATGTCTTTATGAGTCATTCATTCAATTCGTTCAAACGGCTGATTCATTCAGAAATGAAGTAAATAGCTCTCTTTATGAACGGGCCTTTGAATCATTGATTCACACAATTAGTTCAAAATGCGAATTCATTCAGAAACTGCATTCAACACACCGCTGTCTTGCTCGGAGACATGCAACAATTCTGCTATGGCTTCAGAGGTAATATGTTCTCTGCAAATTGAGAAAAAACATAATATTATGTGTTTCAAATATAAGACAATATCAACTTCTTATTTACTGAACTGTTGTATAAAATCACATTTAAGCTTGTGATAGATCAGGACAAAATCAGCACTCGTGTAACACTGCTTGCTGCCATGTGATATTGTGTGATATGTGATATAAATATGAGAAAAAACACATACAGGGGCACCAATATCTTAAGTTTTAGGGCATAACTGTTTGTATGGGGTTGTTACCCTGCATCATATTTGTCAACAGTCAACTATATTAAATATAAGTTATACTATATATATATATATATATATATATATATATATATATATAAACCTTTAAACTCCTCCACTCTTTTCTCTAATGGCTCTCCATCACTGTAATGAAGTTTGTCTTGACGTATGAGGGTTGATCTAGGCGACAGTATGTAATATCGCCCTTCACAGATCACATATCTGAGACACTTAATAGGCTGCTTATCATGTAGCCCTAGGTTAATCATTTATCAGTACTCATCAGATCACTCTGATGGATTATTTTCAATAAAGGTGCCTCGCTGAACTCATTCACTACTGCTTATTACCCCAAATTACACCACATCGATGCATCCCTCTTACAGTGTGTGTTCCATGACTGCCCCAATCACCAGCACCATGTTAAAATGGTGTCAAAAGTGAGTCCAGTCAGATGTGTGAATTAAAATGACTGTTGAGCGTTTGAAATTGAGATTAAGGCCCTTCACTGTGGTCGTTGGCAGCCACACATAACCTATGGAAGGCTTAAGTACTACCATTTGTCACTCTCCAAAGCAATAGATCTGTGAGTGTCAGATTTTCCAAAAAGCCACCTAAAAACCCCAGAGAGGTTCACTCCCACCCAACCAACTGCTACAGTGTGCTGATAACTACTTTTGTGCAGAAGGAATGTATTATTTCACCTAGCCAAGACATTTGTTCATGTCTGTGATTTTTTTTTTTTGTTTGTTTCCTCCACACAATTTATGTGATCTTGACCTGACTAAAAGTACATAGGTTCAAAATACAAGGGTTTGTTTTTCTCCCTGGTAGCTATTTAAAATCAAATAATAACAAAAGCACAAACCAGATTTGCACAACCACATATTTAAAGATGATCTTTGGCAAGTAATAGAAGTGTATAAACAGTATTGAATGCTACAGTGGCCCCAGTCCATCTCTTGGTGGGTCCATGTGATCTGAACTAGAACAGCTGTAGCCAACCAAAAAGAATATCAATGTAATAGATAATAATCAAGATATTAATCAATTTGTAAGCAAAAAAGATAAAGCAAATATACTTTAGAAGGCAAGTGAATAGTACATGTAAATTGATTGTTTATTGACACTGATTTCTGTCTAAAGCAACATGCATGACCCAACTGTGTGATCAGCCCCTCTGAAGTGATGTGAGGTTAAATTTTATTTTAAAAGGTTACCTCTGAACTTTATTTATATATATATATATATATATACATATATATATGTTCACTATAGGTGAAAAGTACCATCCCAACAAACAGGGGACATTCCCCGGACGTTGCAAAGTCCGTTTAGGTCTGCAGTACGTCCGCCTTGTAACGTTCGCTGGCGGACGTTCTGAGGACGTTCACTTACGTCCCCATTTGGTCCTCTTTTGATGTTCGCTGGCGGACATTCGCAAGGACATTCAGTTTGCGAATGTCCCTGTTTCGTCCCTCATCTGCCTTTCCATAACAACACTTGAAAAATCCAGTTGCCCATGCTTGGACTTTATCATCAGGCCTGACACCTTGCAACTCAGATGGAGTTAATTAAATTAAAAACAAATAAACAAAAAATAAACCCATATTGGATTTTAAAGGGTATTTTTCCTTAAAACAAAATCCTTTTTTTTAATTTTTTATCTGTGATAATGGAATGCAAAATGCAAAGATTGATATTAACATTATAATTGTTGTTGTTATTATTATTATTATTGTTGTTGTTATTATTATTATTATTATTATTATTATTATTATTAATAATATTATTATTATTATACTATAGTATAAACGATATATTTGAATTAATTTTAAAATGAAGGTATATGGTAATAACTTTTATTTCTGCAAAACAAAAAGTATCTTCTGTAATTAAAGATGTCATCAAATCACGAGTCTGTTTTTAGCATTTAAACATCAAAAACAAGATACACTTCAATAATGTAATTTAAAATAGGCTACAATTAGGCCCTATATGTATTCCCCATACATAAATAAAATAAGGTTGAATCCCTGAAGAGTGATGAATGCCGCCAAAGAAAACATGAAGAAGAAAAGAAAGTGGAAAATAACACAGGTAAGACAAATAAATTAATTCTTACTTTTTAATATTTACATATCAAACTGTTGGTAAGCTGACAAGAAAAGTTATTTAGGAAAAATATTATTTTTTTAGTTATATTGCTTTTAAGACTAACATGCAGCGCAAAAATAAAAGTGTAATACAGCCAATCAAATGAGCTCGTGATCGAGTGACATCACTTAGGGTACGCTCATGTATCCAAGGCAACGCTGAGCTGTTGAGTGACAGTAAATGGTCTTACCGGTGATTTCCTCAAACAGGGCCTTGATTTTTCGCTTTTGTCCGGTAGAAAAGGTATTTATACTTTTATATTTGTACACATTAGCTGCCGTAACCACTGTGTATCTCGTAATACTTACATTTTATGAAAAGTTTACCTTTTAAAATGTTTGCTGAGGCTGTCAGTAGTGCACGGCTGCATGGTCCTTAGCCGCTAACGTTAGCATGTAAAGCTGAAACAATTAAATGTATATAATATTGACAGATATTTAACTTAAATATTGAATTTACATATGGTAAAAACACACACTGAGACACACATGTGGCAAAAAGCCCATTTGGGACGCATATCTTCATATGTGGGCTAAATTTCAGACCGCATGGTCTAATCCAAATTGTTGACAATTTACAAATATTTTTCAATAGATAAACGATGACATATAAAATCATACCACTACTAAATTAGTTAATTTTGTTGTTTTAGGTTAGAGGACAATGGGAAGAATTCCCATATCCCAGCAAACGGACATTGTGAACGTCCTATTAGGTTCGCATTTGGTCCGCTTTGTAACATTCGCTGTACAAAAAAACATAAAAACATCCTCAGCTGAAACTGTAAATAATAAAAAAAAAACTAGAAAAAAATTCATCAAAAGTAATTGTGTCTGTAAATCAGGCAAAAAGAATTATTAATTTGATCTGTTCAGTTAATTTTGGTTTTGGTTTAAATTGCAGTAATTATTTTAGTTTCTTAGAGGTACTGTGAACGTCCCCCGTGATGTCCTTTTAACGTCTAAAGAACCATACACGAAGACGTCCAG
Organism: Labeo calbasu; assembly: GCA_019740295.1. Lineage (NCBI taxonomy): Eukaryota > Metazoa > Chordata > Actinopteri > Cypriniformes > Cyprinidae > Labeo > Labeo calbasu. Next base: position 525 of record JAHKKF010489321.1, on the reverse strand, counting down.
GGGACGTTCGCAGGCGCCATTCAGGGGATGTTACACGCCAAGACAGATATTTTGAAACAATGCATTTGTTGTCTAATAGCGATCTATGTGTTTCGAGTCAGTCAAGTTTATATAATGCTTTTATATCATGCCATTATAATTATTATTATTTTTTTTAATAATAAGGCATATGTATATATGTTTATATTATCAGTGATTAAAATTTCAACACTACATGAACAATCAGTGATATGGATACTGGCACTTTTGTGTTAAGTGCATTTTTGATAAACGCACATAGAAAACGAACAAGGGCCTAAAAATCATAAGAGGTAGACTAGATCAATTGGGAAATTCTAGTCGCATTCGCACAGATAATGAGTAGTCAGTTGATTCAGTTTTATAGAATATTGTCATATTATAAAAATGAAGCGATTGGATGACCAATAATTTTCTGCTATTAAATTCAGATAAGACAGAGATATTACTTATTGTACCTAAAAACAATACACAGAATCTTTTGACTTACAATTTACAACTAGACGG
>JAHKKF010489317.1:0-10716 GCA_019740295.1 Labeo calbasu | reverse complement strand
GCTGAATTGTGAGATGTAACTTGAATTTGTATGTAAAAAAGTCAGAGTTATGAGTTTATATTTTATAATTCTGATTTTATATCGCAATTCTGACAAAAAAATACTGAAATGTGAGACAAAAAGTCACATATGCCTTTACTTTTTTATTTTGTGGCACAAACAGGCTTTCATTGTAAATTATTCATTGTTAGTGTGTGTGAGCTGTTGTTTTAATTAATTAGTGTTGACTTATACAACTTTATTGTAAAGTATACTGTTTAGTTTAGTTCGTGTTCTCCAGTCACAAGTAGCGCAATATCGTAAAACTGTCTTTTGCACTTTTGATTGTGAACCGCTTTTTACCCTGCAGCACTTTCAGCACTCATAGTACTACAATGACTGATTAAGATGACATGTTGGACACACCTCTACCACCAGGGCGTTTGAGTGCATTTGCTGTCGGTGTGTTGTGTGAACATGTTACCTTTTTATTGTAAGTGTAAGAGGATCTACTAGAATATTTAATTCACAGAAAGAGCTTTAGTCAATAAAAACTAGGAATGATGTTGTTGATGTAGCTAATGCTATAAAAGACCATCCTGTGAATCTTGTCACGTCTCGACAGATCATTTTCTGGTCCATTGTGTCTGCGATATCACATACTCATAAAAAAAAAAAAAGATACTGTATTGGCATCCTTGGTTTCTTTGAAGAACCTTTAACCTTTTCCATTGCAAAAAAGATGTTTATAGTGGAAAAAGACTGAAATGTTCTCACTACGAAACCACTTTTTGGAGAGTGTTTTTAAGTTGTTCACTGGCACTAGTTTCTGTAAAAGCACTTGTTGAACAATACGTATTGTGAAAAGTGGTGTACAAACAAAATAGCCACTTAAACTGACACAAAAGCAGAGAATGTGTGAAACAATGTAGGTGACATTAGCATAAACTGGTGTGGATGGGCTTGAAACTTGTTTTGAACCAGCATGACTTCTCAATAGGTGTGGTCAAGATGATCTGTGACATTGTTTAAACTCTTCAATATTATTTCCTTTGGGTAAGACTGAGAATGGACATCTGAGATGCTGGAAACCCTTGGGTCATATTGACCCCGAGGTGTGGTGGCCCGTATGTGTTCCGTGCTGGTTTCAGGAATCAGAAATCGTTCAAACCTGTAACTCTCGATTGTCTTGACAAGCATGGAGAGAAAAGAGTGTACAACCTCACCAAAGTACCACAACCGCTGCATACACCACAGAGATGAAGCTAACATCTTGTATATTTGTGTTTTTGTGTGTCTCACATTAATTATATCACTCTCTCAATGTCTGTGTTTGATCCAAAAAAAAAGGGAGTGAAATATTTTTCGAGTTTCATCTTCTGGTTATGAGCTTGGTGTGCATGACTGAACCTGTGCAACAGCTGGATTGTTATATAAACGCTTTATTTTTCCCACAGGCTTCTTGCGGTGCAGTGACATGAGCGCTGATCCTGACCTAGCAGCAGTGGAACAGCCTGACTTTTCAGTATATGAGGGTGCAAGGCAGAAAGCAACTTGATTGCATTGGTAGTGCCATGTAAAAATGGTTTGCATGCGCATTTTCATGCATTTGCGTAGATACTTATATGTACGTTAGTATCAACAGCATCTAAAAGACCAGCATTTGGCATATGAACACACTATATATCCAGTGCTGCTTGAAAGTTTGTGAACCCTTTAGAATTTTCTATATTTCTGCATAAATATGACCCAAAAGTTCATCAGATTTTCACACAAGTTCTGAAAATTGACAAAGAGAACCCAATTAAACAAATGAGATGAAAATATATACTTTGTAAATTATTTATTATGAAAAATGATCCGTTGTTAAATGGTATGTGAATCTCTAGGTTTAGCAGTTAATTTGAAGGTGAAATTCTGGGTGAGTCTATTTGTTCAAAAGTGTTTTCAGTCAATAGGATGACATTTAGGTGTTAGTTTATGCCCTGTTTTATTGAAAGAACAGGAATCTATTAAAGTCTGATCATGTTTGTGAAAGTGAATCATGGCACAAACAAAGGAATAGCTGTTGTTGCTCATCAGGTTGGAAAAGGTTATAAAACCATCTCTAAAGAGTTTGAACTTCACAAATCCATAGTCAGACAGATTGTGTACAAATGGAGGAAATTCTAGACCACAGTTACCCTCCACAGAAGTGGTTAGACAACAAAGATCACGCCAAAGCAAGATGTATAATAGTTTCTGAGGTTGCAAAGAACCCCAGGATAACTTCTGAGCAACTACAGGCCTTTCTCACATTGGTTAGTGTTGAAGTTCATCATCAGGAGAAAAATGAACAACCATGGTGTACGTGGCAGGGTTGCAAGGAGAAAGCCACAACTGTCCAAAAAACACTGCTGCTTGTCTGCAGTTTGATAAAGATCATGTGGACAAGTCAGAAAGCTATTGGAGAAATATTTGTGGGTGGAAGAGACCAAGTGTTATGTTTGGAGAAAGAAAAACACTGCATTCCAGCATAAGAAGAACCTTATCTCATCTGTGAAACATGGTGGTGGTAGTATCATGGTTTGGGCCTGTTTTGTGCATCTGGGCCAGGACGACTTGCCATCATTAATGGAAAAATGTTTTGAAATGACCGAGTCAAAGTCCGGACCTTAATCCAATTAAAATGTTGTGGAAGGACCTGAAGCAAGCAGTTCTTAGGAGGAAACCCACCAACATCACAGGGTTCAAGCGTTTCTGTACTAAAGAATGGGCTAAAATTCCTACAAGCCGTTGTGCAGGACTGATCAGCTGTTATAGAAAATGTTACCTGCAGTTATTGCTTCAAAAAGGGGTCACAACAGATATTGAAAGCAAAGATTCACATACTTTTGCACCTCGCAAATATTTAACACTGGATCATTTTTCTCAATGACTAAATGACAAAGTATATATTTTTGTCTTGTTTGTTTGATTGGATTCTCTTTGTCAACTTTAAGGACTTGAAGAACCTTTAACCTTTTCCATTGCAAAAAAGATGCTTTCCACTTTTCGGAACCTTTTATTAAAGAGTGTTTTTAAGTTGTTTACTGGCACTAGTTTCTGTAAAAGCACTTGTTGAACAATATGAAAAATCTGACGATGTTTTGCGTTATAAGCAGCACTGTATAGACAAGTTTTTCAGTCTGCTTCTCATGAAAGCACCTGAAGATTTGGTTTGGTCTTTTATATGAACTGTTTTAGCACTGCCGAATTATGGAAGGCCAAATGATATTTCACATGTATTTAATATGTATTTCACATGTTAAATATGTACCTGTGGGAACTTTTTCAGAAGATGCGAAATACGTAAGTACATATCAGTGCAGTTTCCAACAGAAATGAACACTACAGGTGGTAAAACAGCAAGCACTTGTAATTTTTTTTGTACACAGTTATGATTACAACTCTATATGTTTTGCTTTCAGCTGTTGATTACCGCCAGATTACTACCACCCTAGTATTGGTAGGCTTAGGGTTATGTGTGGGGGAGGGGTTAGGATTAGGCAATTATGTAGTGATTTCAACAAGAGGGGGTAATAATTTGACAAGGGGTTGAAAATGGACACAATTCCAGATGTAAAAAGATTGCTCAGTAGCTCAGCCAGCACAGAATTGGACTCAGGATGTGGAATCCTTGGGTACGAATCCTGTGAGAAACATGATTCATGATGAAAAAGCTAAAAGATGATCAAAAGACAAGCTAAAAGCGGCGTAATTGCGATTGTGTTTTTACATCACATTAGCTTTTGTTCATACTATTGGATAGGTTTAGGTGTAGGTGCAGACGGTACGCTATTTTAAAACATCTCAAAGCATTAGAGTTATAGCGCCTCTCAAATTTCAGAACTCAATAGAAAGTCAGAACTTTGGTGACACATACAAAACCAACATCACATAAAATATCCATATGTACAATCAGTCGGTTCTGGGGAGAAAATAAACATTTAGCTCCACTTGTTGGAGACTGCAGTGATATGTACTTATTGATACATATTTTGCGTCTTGCAAAAAAGTTCCCACATTTTCATCATGAGATCAAAGTTCACTTCCAGAACAGAAAATTTACAAATAATTTACTCACCCCCTTGTCATCCAAGATGCTCATGTCTTTCTTTCTTCAGTCATAAAGAAATTATATTTTTTGAGGAAAACATTTCAGGATTTTTCTCCATATAGTGGACTTCAAGTGGATTTTGAACGTCCAAAATGCAGTTTAAATGCAGCTTCAAAGGGCTCTAAATGATCCCAGCCGAGGAAGAAGGGTCTTATGTAGTGAAACAATCTGTTATTTTCTAAAAAAAGTTACAATTTATATACTTTTAAAACCTCAAACGCTTGTCTTGTCTGCCTGAAATCTGTTTTTTCTGGTTAAAGACAGTTAGAGTATGTCTAAAAACTCCCATCTCACTTTCTCCTCCAACTTTAAAATCATCCTACATATCTGCAGAAGTACCGACCCAGTGTTTACAAGATGAACATGCAAAGGAGTTCAAACACCCTTTCCAAAAAAAAGGTAAAACAGCGATGTAGGATGATTTTGAAGTTGGAGGAGAAAATGAGATGGGAGTTTTTAGACATACCCTAACTGTCTTGAACCCGGGAAAAAACAGTTTTCAGGCAGAGCTAGACAAGATGAGCGTTTGAGGTTAAAAAGTATATAAAATTGTAATTTTTTTTTAGAACATAACTGATCGTTTCGCTAGACAAGACGTGCACCTGCACACCACTTATGATTTTATCTGATTGTTACTGAAAAAAATTGGTGTAGAAAATGTTTTCAGAAATTGCTAGTAAATTTCACAAACAGTAACAAGGAAACAAGTAAAAATTTAAATTAAACGTGAATTTTTGAGGCACAAAAACTTAATTATTATTTTATTGTAAAACATATGCCAATAATCTGTTTTATTTACACCTTCAAAGTTTTACACAGTGTGTATCAGATTTTTTTTGCATTTATTGTATGTATCACTTTAAAAGTTAAAAGTAAATACAAGTTCTGTCATCTTTTGATCATCACTTAACCATATAATTTTGTTTGCTGTAAGACATCAGTAGCCAAAAAAAGAGACAAATGCATTATAAATTGTAAGTGTACAAATGTAACTGTACCAGGATAATGTAACATATTCAAAAACATCTTATGCATATGGAAATGCTTCCACATTTTAGATGCTGTTTATATGTTCATACTATTTCCAACCTGGTCTCATGATGAAAACATACATGTGGGAACGTATTCGCAAGACACGAAATATGTACTGTCATGTATCTGTACGTTTCGTGACATATTTGATATTAAATGTCCACTGGGTGGTGCTAAAAGAGTGTTTGAGTTTTTTTCCCCTGATAAAGATGAACGTACATATGGTACGTTTTATGTGACGCTGGTTTTGTATGTATCACCACAAATTTTGTCCATTCATAAAAACGGAATTTACTCTGTAGCGCGGAATGCCACGGAATTCGTCAATTTTTGGGTGAATAAATCAAAAGTAGGTCTCTCACTTAATTCGAATCGCGATATGGACTAGTGTCTGTGAACATTAAAATGCAAAAAGACGGTTTTAAATATGAATCCTCCATGTTCCGCTTGGCTCTGTATAAATTAATGGCGGAGACGCAGTTTTGTTTACTACACAAATAATGAAGCACAAGTGAGGCTTGCGGTGATTTTCGGCCTTTGTCTCATTATATGACGACATTAACACATGAATTCATTTGAGAAAATTAGCATCATATCATAGTGTATACGCTCAAAAACTAACCGTCAAACTGTCAAAATAAAAGTACGGTTTAACATGTAACAGAAATGTATTAGTTTTGTATTAATTTTGTACAGTATAATGTTGGTGTTTATATATTCCTATTTCTGGAAAATTTAAATAAAACAATTAAATGCACTATGAAACCCATTCATTTCAATTGCTTGCGCCGTGCGAGGACGGCTTGTTTCTGCGTCGACCAAAGCGCATATGCAGCGGATCGCACCACTGGCGTGATTTTTGACCTTGCATACATGTAAACCTGTTTTAGGAGACTCATAAAACAATATTAGCAACCTTTAAAATGGCATAATAGGAGCATTTTAACAGAATATTCACAGAATTTTTCTTCCATGTATTAATTTTAACAGAAAAACCTCTGTTTGTTTGGCAACAAATAAAAGGGTTTAATTTCCATTTCATTAAATAAAAAATGTTTAATGCCTTCATTTGATTATGAGAAAATTAAAACACACAAGAATTTCTGAAAAAAAGAAAAGAAAATGATTGAAGGGCCCAATTGTTTAAAATTGTGATTTTTGGACTTATTTTTTCACTGAAATAAATGTTTTTGTTATTACACAGAGCGTAAAAAAAAAAAGGAAAAAAAGTACCATACCGTTGGTATCCCAAAAACCGAAATCCTAGGGGAAACACTGAAGCTTATTATGTCTGGAAAGCGAAGCATATGGGGTTGTGGCTAGAAACTAACAATAAATTACATTTTCTAAAAATCACATTTCTAAAAGTCACATGAAAGGAGGCAATGCCTCCATCGCGCTATAATTGAATGTGACCAGTTATGAGTGGATGTGATTGGTTCGTGTGATAAATCCTGTCTCTTGTTTTCGTGTGAGCTCTCGGCCTGCATTAAGAAAATGATGGCGTTACTGACTAATTATAAAGTAAGTAAACAACTCACTTAGATATCACTGCTTTGTGTCATGTCAAAATGACACATGAAATGGCTTGAAAATGTGATGACTGTGTCAGTTTTTAGTAAGCATTCAGCTTGATGAAATGAAAGAAGTATCTTCGTGCCTGTGACAATGTTTACAGGGCTTTTATGACGATGACCTGAAAATAAGTTGGCTATTAAAAAGAACAGCTCACAATCACATCAGTTAATAAAAAATGCAGTGTCTATTTATTTATATTTATATAGCCCGCCTCGTTGGCAGAGGCTATTTACACTAACTCCACCCACCAACGTGTGATTGGACTAGTCAGCACTACAAAAGATGCTTGTCATACATCAGTTCCAGTGGTGCAGATGGTAACGTGCATGTCAAAGTAATATTTAATGCGATCGACCTGGGTTTTCCAATACGTTTTTTTCACTTTTCAAATCAGATATCACGTCGGTAAGGCATGTATTTTCGATAATAAAATAGCAAGAAAATAATTACTAATTAAGTTGAAAATAAAGTATTGGGTAGGGTTAGGGTAGCTTTAGGGAGGGTTTTAAAAAAACGTTTTATTTAATACTCATTTTTTATTTTAAAATATAATAATATTATCACACTTTATTAGGTTTTTTTTTTATTATCTAAATAAAGTGCAAATACTATTACTTCTATTATTAATTTTTTTTTTATAGTTGTATGGGACACTATGGAAACCCCTTTCCGCCACTAAATAAAAAAAGTTAATTGCAACTTTTTATCTCGCAATTCTGACTTTTTCTCAGAACTAAGAGATAAAAACTTGCAATTGCAATTTTATATAATGTAATTCTGACTTAATGTCTCAGAATTACAAGTTTCTATCTCACAGTTTTGAGAAATTAAGTCAGAACTGCGTGACATAAACTCACAATAGCGAAAAATAAAGTAAGATTTGCAAGACAGGCAGGCAGGAAAAAGGCTAAGATTGAAAAATTTATTCTCTGAAGTGATTGTGAAATAATGTCAATATCACTATATGTGACCCCAGACCACAAAACCAGTCAATAGCCAACAATACATTTTCTGGGTCAAAATTACAGATTTTTCCTTTATGCAAAAAATCATCAGTATATTAAGTAAAGTTCATGTTCCATGAAGATGTTTTGTAAATTTCCTTCTGTAAATATAGCAAAAAATAATCATATGCATTGCTAAAAACTTAATTTGGACAACTTTAAAGGCGATTTTCTCAATGTTTAATTTTTTTTTTGCACCCTCAGATTCCAGATCTGCAAATAGTTGTATCTCCAAATATTGTCCTATTCTAACAAACATCAATGAAAAGCTTGTTTATTCAGCTTTTAGATGATGTATAAATCTCAGTTTTAAAAAATTGACCCTTATGACTGGTTTTGTGGTCCAGGGTCACATATAATGAAAACCCTGTGGACCAAAACTCCAATGAGAGCTACTTTAAGTTACTTCATTCCTATTTTCAAGGCATTTTTAAGACACACACAGGTGTGCATACAAGCTGTCACAAACAACTGCATACTTTGCCATACTTTGCCTAGCCCAGGTTATTATGCATTTATCTAAAAAGCACAGTATTACATATTAAATGTTTTCAAATAATACTTTTTCTTTATTTATGCATCTGCCAAATATTCTAAAAAGTAGCAACTGGCACAGTAGTCATGCAAAGGTAAGCAAAATCTTTTTTAAACTTTCAGTTGAAACTTTTTGGATGTTTGAAGCATGAAGACATGCTTAGGAAGATAAATGATTTTCGCTAAAGCAAATAGGCCATCTGTGGCTCCTGTTTGTTTTCAAACCTATCTGTGAAATATGTAGACAGTGTGCAGAAAAAGTGTTATTTGTGTTGGAGGAGGGGAAAATATCTCTCGATGTGGGACATTTTGCTTTAAGGCAAAGGCTTATTTGAAAATATTATTTTGCTGGATGCAATACATAAAGGTTCTAAAAAATGATTTGTGTTTGACAGGCGCCAAACTGATTTATAGGTAGGCCTTAACTACAATAGTCAGTGAATAGAAGTGGCTGCTTTCTGGTTGACTTGGAATTGAGAAAGGTGTGTCAGCATTAGTCCCACACCAGAAAGGATTTTAAAGGCACCAGTCTAATGTGTTTATATAACAATAATGGTTTATTACCTTAGTCGAAGGTACTATAACATGTTTTAAACAGACTGAGGTGTTAAAAGGATCATGTTTAAGAATGCGGGTTGTGACTAGGATTGTTAGTATAAAAAGCCATATTCTGATTTGTTTGTTTTACATGAGGAAGTGATTCAGGGTGGTTTGGTTTGTCTGTAATTGGTGTTTTTCTCATTAAAATACGAGATAGATTTATGTTTAACACCAATAGATTTAGTGAATTTCAGTGTTTCTGCAGGTTTGATGAAGGTAAACCCTAGTAAAAAAGCAATAGATTTAAAATGCAATTATTTTATACTAAGTATAGTTCGAGTCTATTAACTGACATATCACTCGAGACTTACAGATATAAAATTTGTAATTAAACACTATTTGAAATACTTGTGCACAATGCACATTCTTAATATTAAGCCTAAAATATGTTTTGATGAGGATTGTATGATCTCTGAATAATATTGGTCTTCAAATGCAAGATATTTAAAGTGTACTAAAGTATACTTCCAATAGTTCCACTTTAGCACAATAAGCATATCTTTAATTGAACTTCAGCACTGCTGCCATGCAATTAAAGTGCATTAAGTACAAAATTAGTTGTTCCAATTTAGCAGACTTTAAATGTATCAGTTAAGTATACTAAAAGTACAATTGCAGGGTATTTTTATTATGTATTTGTAGTGCATTTAGCATGAAATAAATGTATTTTAAATGTTAGTATATTAATGTTTCACTAGGGAAACATAAGTCTTTTTATGACCTATTTAAAGGAATAAATCCATGGGAACACAATATGTCAATACGTTCTCTTAATGTCATTGTTTAGGGAGCACTTTGACGTTTGAAAATACAACTTCCAGCCAATCTTCATTACTTTTAATTATTTAAAGAAAAATCGCTCAAGGTTTGAATGACTCTGCTCCCAACCACTATATGGAAATACCTGTACTTCTGATCACACACACAAAAAAACAAGTTGTTCTTTCAAAGTATTTGTGTTTTGTTTTCCATTGCAAATGTCTGAAGATTCTGCATAAGATAAGAAGTTCTGTAAAAATGATGTTTATGATTAAGAAAGAACAATTATTATTTCAATAGGAGGTTTTTTTTTAAGGCATATTTTTGGGCTTTTAATTGGTAGTTTTTGTCGTATCCGAGCTGTTTTTACACAATAGTGGAGTCCTCTGGACTGTGTCTGCGTATGTTGCAGAATCATATGAAGATGGTTCGAGAGGTGTGCACACATGACTCTTTATAGGTGGATGAAATACAGAAGCATCACACCCAAACTACACTATTAGTAAGCGGTGTAAAACAGCCAAACTACATACTGCAGAGCGGTGAAACATCACACTAGCAATACCAAGGTCATAGGTTCAAACCCTATGTGAATCATGAACCACCTGTGTTACTGACACTATGAAACTGTGAGGCCCAGAGGGACATAAGCCTGTGTGACATAACCTGCCTGACAAGAAGCAGGTCGGCTGGTTCTCTTTCTCACACTTTAAGACAGCTTTGCATGATATCTGTATGCCTGTCCTACTTTTGCATTGCTTTTAAATGTAAATGCACTCAATGCATTTGAATAAGGTGTTTCCATTTAGTACTCACTATATTAAAATAAACTAGGAGTTTCACACTGAAACAGGAAAAATGATAGAATTTAGACAAAAACGTTTACACTGCAAAAAATGCTTTTCTTAATTAGATTTTCTTGTCTTGTTTCCAGCCAAAATATCTAAAAATTCTAAAATCAAGAAGGATTTTCTAGACAAGCAAAAATTATTGCCTTGTTTTCAGAAAAAACAAGTCAAAATTAAGTGAGTTTTTGCTTGAAACAAGCAAAATAATCTGCCAATGGGGTAAGCAAAATAATCTTGTTTTCTG